>CM039120.1:34336650-34426521 GCA_022036555.1 Microstegium vimineum | reverse complement strand
ACATCTAACACTAAAATTTTGTCCCCCTCAATAAATTTGCTAGGCGAGGGGAAGATCATAGGGGGACAAAACTCCTACCAACCGTCCCCTTCTCACGGGGGCCTTACCTTTTAAAACTTGCTTATAAACACTTGGGGGAAACAAAGACTAAAAAGCTTCACCTCTTGCAGCTCCACAAACAATCCATCAGCAAGATAACCAAGGATAAAGAGTAAAAAGCACCACCTACACACAACTTACTACTTTCTAATAAATAACCAAAGTACCCTAAAAGGGCAATGATCGCACATGGGAAAGGTCACAAGGATCACAGACTAGGGTGTGAAGCTTTTAAAGAGAAAAGCAAAAAGCAAACTTTTATCTAGTATAGAAATTCCAAAAGAATACTAAGTAATAAAAGAAAGAATAATATTGAATAAGAAAAGTCTTACAAAGAAGGAAAGATCAAATTTATCCAACCCCTAGAAGACACTCTGGAAATCCGCAAAAGCTCGACTCAACTCTAACCCCACCAGACTAACTCCTAAACTATCAAAGGGAATAATTTTGTAGGCTTCTTCTTCATGATTAAGGGGGGGTTGACCCTCTATTTATAGTAGGGGGGTGGAGTGGGGGACCCGGTCCACGCGCATCCAGGCCTTCCATTCCCAATTTTGGATCCAACCGACCTTGGGAACGACCAAGGGCAGGAGGTTTGTAACCCGGGGGGGGGAAAGCATGGCGTTGGGGGGGACCCCAAACCGACTTAGGGGGCATTCGGCCAAATGCCCCTATGGCCATGGGCCCCCCCCTGTCCCCTTTGGATGGGGTCCCACCATCAGGGACTAAATGGCCCCAAATTTGGGCCTTCTTGAGGTCGCTAAACCCCCCCTTTGGGGGGTTCTGGTCCTCCTTGCTTCCGGGTGCTGGTCCCACCATCATGGGTTGGATGTGGCCCTAGGTATTTTGTCACGTTTCCCCTTTGGGTGTGGTCATGGATCCCGTGCTTCACTTGTGAGCCTTAGAAAACACAGAGTGATCCAATGGAGGGATCCACTCTAAGTGCCTCTCTTGGATCAGGGTCAGAGGAGAGAGCAGGGGGTCCCACATCCTCCTTTTCTCCATTTGTTCATTCCTGACCCAAACACTCATGGACTTTTGGGAAACTATTTTTTTTGATAAAGAATCCATGTTTTTTGGTTTTATCCTTGATCCTTGTATTAGGGCACCATTTTAGCTATGTAAAAGATGGTAAAAAAATTTGGCCAAAAAGATCCCCCACTTAAACCTTTTGCTCGTCCCCGACAAAAAATCAAATTTACTCAGGGATCAATTGCTACTATGCTTCATATTTCAAGAGAACTAATCTACAAAATCATACCCCTTTTTTTGAATGGAAAAGTTAGCAATAAAGACTCATCCATATTACCTTAGTCCTTCATGGGGCTTATAGCTTTATCCTTTGTCTTGAGAGGTTGAAGATAGAACAACTTGACTTGAGCACTAGTTTTCTCATTCTTTCACAAGTTTCATATCGGAGGTTTTGTAAGGTTTTGTAAAAGAAAACTTAGTGTTCCTCCAATGGTACTCTCGAGTCGCTCATAAGGTGTATGATTCCTCACCAAGGCATATATCAAAGTTTGCATTCTTCCATCCTATCTCTAAAGCTTATGTGGAGCTATAGGTAGGGATAAAAAATGTAGCAAACTTACCTTGCATATATTGTAAAGTTAAATTCCAGACCCGAGGAGGGAAGTGTCATACTCTTAGATCAAGATGTGCAAGTGTGTGGAAACATGGTAAATGATCAATACTCCTATTTGTGGATCTCTCTTTCCTAAAATTATTTTGAGACATAGCTATCTGTTTCATCATTTTTTTATATATTTTTTTTCAGAGAGCTTTGGAAATGCTCATAAAGATTAGGACTTTAGAATGCCCTTGGATTTTTCAAAATTTTGCATAGTCTATGTCTCATTTACTAACAACAAACTAGAGAGAGTTTTTTCTACTTAGAGCATGGAGTATGAACTATGTGGAAATGTAAGGCATGTTTCTGCGTACTTCCAGTGTAGAAGCAGTATGTATATGTGGCATTTACGTGATCTTGATCTTGGGAGCATGATAAATCTCTCGACAAGGGTCACAAAACTTGACCAAACTCAACACAAAGCAAGCAGCTTATCTAGAAAGCTTATATCATGAAAGAGCATGTATGGATTTGGTAGGAATTTTCACCATTGAGGAACATCAAAGTGTTTTATCATTTAAATAAATAAATACTCTGATAGCCATTCTTGCTTAGAACAAAATTATAGTAGCTCTTATCTTGTCATATCATGTCTCACAACAACTTAGACTTAGTTACGGCATTTGCAACCCACAAAAGGTTGAGGTTCATGATGAATTCTTTTAAACCAAATAACCCATACTTAAAGAAGTATCAAGTTGTAAACTAAGTTCTAGAGAAACACTTAGCAGAGCAACTATTCATCATTTCCATAGGAGATATTAATTTTCATGGAATATGTGAGAGTGGAGTAAGAGAAAGTCTTTTTATTTTATTTTATCATATGCAGATTTTTAAATGCAAAGCTAAGATAAGCAAGAGAATGCATAAATGTAAATGCTGAAATTAAAAACTTACCTTAGTGGGGGAGAGAATCTCCCCGAAGCTTGTCTTTTGCTTAATGGTGTGGCGGTGTGGATGTTTTTTGCCACCAAAAGTCCCCATACCGCTGTTGTTCTTCTTGTATTGCTTGAATGTTCTCGGCGGTTTGCTAGACTATGTGTGCTGTTTCATCGTGCTCAACACGTAACTCATCTAGGGTGTTGGTGAGGTGATCGAATTCTTGCCGCAGCCCACGATGCTCCCTGTCTCGGTTGGATGAGAAGGATGCTCGTGCTCATTGCGGCCGTGATGGTCGAGGAGGCATGCCACTTGAGGTGTGCATGGGGTCGGAAGATGCATCGTCTTCCTCCTCGCCAACAGCTCCTTGGGAAGGTCCACCTTGCTCAAGATGAACAAATTGTAGCCCCTCCTGAGCTCTCCTGTCTGAGCCTACAAAATCTCTTTGCCCACTTCCTTGATCTAAATCAAGGGTTAGCTTGCGGGTCCTATACAATTGAAGTTGCCTATTTGGAACAGGCATCTCAATTGTATGGCCACTATAAATCATTTTTAGATTACCCTTAGCATCTCTTTTTAGCATTTGAATATGAGCAAAATATTGTTCTGAGATCATTGCTAAAGGAGCAGAGATGTAAACAAAGGGGTTTGTGCCATCTAGCAGGTTTATGGATTCGGCAAGACGAGTAATTAAGGATGTGAATTGAACAGATATATTACTCTCAATTGAACTTTTCCAAAATTCCACTAAATACTTCACAGGAGAGATTCGCATTTTATTGACCATGGCATAAAGCAGTTTTAGTTCCATGTCACTTATTAATTAGCATTACTTCCAGGAAACAAGGTCATTTTCATCCAAAGAAGCATGAAACGAAGAGTTGGTTGTGAATTTCCTCAGACTTAGGATTTGAGCAATCTTTTAAAGCAGAGAGGGAGAACCAAAATTTCCTTTTGTTGAAACTACGCATGGCAAGGTCTAAATCAATCAAACATGAATTATCAAAGCCCAGAGCAACACTTAGATGGTTCCATGATAGACTATGGTTTTGATTAAACATGTGAAAGATAATTCCATCATTAGAGATTTGGAGAGAGCTTAGAAATTATGCGGTGCGAAACTCAATTCCAAACTATTCTATTTGCCAAAAGCTAGACCAACCAATAGAGGAAAAGATAGTTTCAAAGTCGGTGGTCATACCTGCGTTGGAGAGAAGACTTGGATCCAAAATCCATGTGTGCTCAAAGGATCGATCCCGAAGAGAAAGATGCCTCTGATACTCTAGTTGGTTGAACCAGAGTCCGCTTTGCTGTTCAGAGGTTGTCATCGGGGGTACCGATAATGCCTCAACATGTGGTACCTCTGTTGGTACTTCCTCCTCCTGAGGGTGTTCTTCAGTTTGGAGATTCTCCCATGTGTATCGGGCCGAACCTCCCCTTGTTCTTCTTTGAGAAGTATCCTCGGATTGGTGGGGGCGTCGGGATGAGCTCCCACTCATAGCTTGCTTCATTTTCTTGAATGTGGAGTAGATTTCTAGTTTGCCTTGTGGGAGAAGTTTGAGCTAAGAGAAGCTTGATGAAGACACGAGATCTTCTTGTGGACTAGCGAGAGCAACACTACTTCTCTTTGAGAGCTAAGAACTTCTCTTGAATGTAGAGAGGATAGAGCAAGGCAAGGAGAGGCTTGAACTAGAACTGAATTCTTGTGGAGGTGTGAGGAAAGAAGCTCTCCATGCATGGGGTTTTATAGGGGAAGGAAGTGGCACCAAGGGGGTGCCATGGAGTGGTCGGCCGACCACCCCTTGGGCATGCCCTTGGGTCCCATGATCACATGTCTAGTGGATGCCTTACACAAAGCAAAAGAGAGAGAGAAGCAGGTGACACAAAGTGGTCGACCATCCCTTAAAAGTAGAGATTCCACTCATGCTTTTTCTAGTGCTTGGTGAAAGGTGAAAGATGTGATATGATGTGATCAAAAGCTGAGCTAAAGTAGTCAAGATTCTCCTCTTTAAACAAAGAGTAGTGGGGGACAAAGGTATCTGATGCTTTGATTGAAAGTGATTGATGTGTTTTCTTTTTCAAAGCATGACAAAGTGAAAGTGATGGATGTCATGATTTCCCACTTTGGACAAGGAGTAGTGGGAGACAAGGATATGTCATGCTTAAAGTGATTGATGTACTTTAAAACATGACAAGACAAAGAGATGTCTCCCAAAGCAAGAATCTGATTTTTGAAAAGCCCACCTCCCAAATCATGAGATGCTTGGACAGAGGATGGTGGAGAGGAAGAGAGGGATGAAGATGGGGTTTTCTAGGGCATTCGGTCGAACCCCTAGGGCTCCATTTTTTTTCTTTTCCTTTATAAAGGTCTCTAAATGATTCTTTAATTAAATAAGCCAAAGTAGGGTACATAGGGTGTTCGGCCGAACCCCCTATGTCCCTAATTTTTGTCAAGTTTTAGTGCTAAACTAATTATCAAGTTTTATTTAATCTCACTTTAGTTTTCTGAATTTTAAGTATGAAATAAATTAAAGGCTTGAACTAAATTTAAGAAAGGAAATAAAAGATAACTACCGATTTACCTTTCGGCGAAGGCTCCTTGATTTTAAGTCCTCGGAGTGGGACTCTCCTTCTTGTTCATTCCTCGGGTGCACTTGATGTCTCCGAAGGCGGAGATTGTGATGTGTGCACCTCTTTTGTTTTCCAGACCTGCCTTGGATTGGCGGGTTCATTCTTCTTGAGTTATTCGATCTTGATCTTTGGATATTGCTTCTTCTTCCGCGAAGCTTGAACTCTTCTTTTTGGTGGTTTTGTTTTTGCCTGTTTGTTAAACTTATAACCATTGAAAGTACATTTTACCTTATGACTTGGGAATTGGAAGTGAATTTGGCACGATCCAACGTAGATGACTGCGTTGGTGGTGTTGAGGAAAGGCCTTCCCAAAATGACAGGGACTTTCGTGTTAGCTCCCATGTCCAGGATGATGAAGTCGGCGGGGATGTACTCATCTTGGATGTTCACCAAGATATCCCTTGCGAGTCCCTCAGGAAACCGTATTGTTTGATCTGCCATCTGCAAGCGAACACATGTGGGGACCAAAGGTCCTCCTAACAGATTATCATACGTTACCTTGGACATGATGTTGATGCCCGATCTGAGATCGCAGAAGGCGGTGTGGAATGTTTGTTGTCCGATTGAGCACTTGATCGTTGGGAGGCCTGGATCTTCCTTCTTCATGATGAAGGGAGGATCGAGAAGATAGCCCCAATAGGAGCGAAGTGGAGGCTTATCGAACCTCAAGTTAACCATGTTTACATGCTCAATTGAATCTTCTGGTTTCCCAGGAATTTTACCTTGTTCCAAGGAGGGCATAGCTGCTGCTAATTGAGCTAGTTGGGTTTCTAGCATTTTATTAAAACTCAATTCATTTTTCATGGCAGTTGTAAAGCTATCCATTTTCTCACCAAAGGTTTCAAGAACTTTATCAGTGGCAATCATTTTTCTATTTATTCCATCATTAATCTTAGATTGACCAAGAACAAGATCTTTTAATGAAGGTTGGTTGTTGTAAGAATTGTAATTATTGCAATTACCATTACCTCCATTACCTTGGTAGAAGGGGCGTGAATTCCAATTTCCTTGTTGTTGGGGTTGATACCCGTTGTTGTTGTTGTTGTTGTTGTTGTTGTTGTTGTTACTGTTGCTGTTGTTGCTGATGATGTTCACATCCTACTTCGAAGTCTCGGGGCAATTGTTGCCCGAGTGATCATTTCCTCCGCACACCTCGCACCATGCATCGGTTTCAATAGCTTGTGCGGCGGCGACTGGGTAAATGGCCTCTCGTTCCTTCTTGGAACCTTCTTCTATCATCTTCATCAAGAGATCCATCTTGGCGGAGAGCATGTCCAACTCATTGACGGTGTGCATACCTCACCTCTTTGGCTAGAGACGTTCGTCACCCCATCCTTGGTTGATCATCATTTTCTCGAGGAGCTCCTTGGCATTCCTCACTGTGTGTTGGAGAAATGCCCCTCCAGCGGCAGCGTCAAGGTGACTACGGGCCATGCTAGATAGACCGTGGTAGAAACCTTGGATAAGGAGCCAGTCGTCTATCCCATGACGAGGACAGGCATGAACATACTCCTAGAGATGTTCCCATGCTTTGGGAATTATCTCGTCAGATTGTTGTTGAAAGCTTGAGATCTTCCCGCGAAGAGCATTGGTTTTGCCCGTCGGGAAGAACTTCTTGAGGAATGCGTTAGCACACCTCTCCCATGTAGTGGCCTCTTCTTTGTGGGCGTAGAACCATTGCTTCGCCTTTCCCAATAGCGAGAATGGAAAAAGACGAAGGTGAATGGCGTCAGACGCCACTCCCTTGATGGTAAATGTGCCACATAACTCCATGAAGTGCTGGAGATGAGCATTTGCATCCTCATGGGGCTTTCCGCAAAACGGATTGGCCTGCACCATGTGGATCAAGGCGGGCTTCAGCTCGAATGTGGCATCTCCGAAGTTGACCTCGGGACCCTGAGCTACGTGGGTAGCTGACGGAGCCGAGAAGTCAGAGATTGCCTTCTGGGCCATAGCTTCCTTGAGTGGTGGTGAAGAGCCTCCTTCCTTGAATGGATCCTGGTTCGAGAGGAACCTCTGAGGGGGAACTCGACGACGTCTAGTCCTCCTCAACAGCTGCTCGGGATCTTCGAGTTAGTTTCCCGGCAGTTGGAAACCGCTCATACACTATCTAGCTTCACAAGAAAGGAAGACACAGACAGGGGTAAGCCCCTATGACTAATTTGATAACTAAGTTAACGAGAATCTCTGGATTCAATCTAATTAAAATTTCTTGGCTAAGCTTTCCCCGGCAATGGCGCCAGAAATGCTTGTTGGTATTTCTTATGACTATTGGATAAATCCGCAAGCGCACAGATTATACCACTGTAGCACTTCACCAAGGAGTATTCTGAGGTATCATAATTTATATTATCCCAAGGGAAAACTGGCTAGAAATGATAATTAGAGAGAGATCCTAGAGAGCACCTCAACCTTAGTACCAACTAGTATAGGGGGGAAATGATAAAAGTGATAGGAAGGGGTTGATGAATGAAGAATCTACGGTAAAGGATACTTAGAACGGATCTAGAGACTAGCTAGGTGGGAGGACAACGAGAAGAGAACAGGGACTCCTATGTACTTCACTCTACTTCAATATACTTAGCTAGATAACTAGTCTAGACACTATAGTTTGTCTCCTCAATACAAGTATGCTAGGCGAGGGGATACATCAGTAGGAGGACAAAACTCCTACCGGACCGCGCCCTCTTCTTACGGGGGCCTTACCTTTTAAGAACTTGCCTATAAACACGTGGTGGAATATAAAGACTAGACAAGGCTGTCACCTCTTGCTAGCTACCACAAACAATTCGTGCAGCAAGCGATAACCAAGGATAAGATGATGTATAAGCACCACGCTTACACACAACTTACTACTTTGACTATGATCAATAACCAAAGTACCCTATGACAGGCAATGATCGCACACAGGAAAGGTCATAAGGATCACAGACTATGGGTGTGAAGGCTATTAAAGAGCAAAAGCATATAGCAAGACTATATCTAGTATAGAAATGCTCAAAGTAAATACTAAGTAAAGTAAAGAGAAATATATATATATTGAATAAGATAAAGTCTTACAAAGAAGGAAAGATACAAGAGTTATACCAGACTCTCTAGAAGACGACTCTGGAAATCCCAAGCACAACTCGACTCAACTCTAACTCCCACTCTAGACTAACTCATAGAACAATCTAAGGAATAGAGCTTGTAGGCTTCTTCTTCATGATTAGAGAGGGGGTGTGACCCTCTATTTATAGCAAGAGGTGGAGTAGGGGCTACTCCGGCGCCACGTCAGCGATCCAGGGCCTTCCATTCTCCACCCTTGGATCCAACCGACCTTGGAATCGACCAAGGCATGGATGGTTGTGATCCAACACGTGGGCAGAAGCTATGGCGGTTGGAGGGAGCCCAACCAACTTAGGGGGCATTCGGCCGAATGCCCCTATGGCCAGTGGGCCCTCCCCTGTCTCCTTGGATGGGGTCCCTCCTGTCAGGGACTAAGTGGGACCCATTTGGGTCTTCTTGAGGTTCGGCTGAATCCCCCCTTGGGGGTTCTGGTCCTCCTTTGCTTCCTGGTGCTGGTCCCACTCGTCATGGGTGTCAGATGTTGGTCCCGAGGTATTTTTTCACGTTTATCTCCTTGGTATGGGTCCATGGATCCACGTGCTTCGCTTGTGAGCCGTTGATAGGAAACACAGAGTGATCCAATGGATGGATTCTACTCTAGAGTGCCTCTCTTGGATCATGATCGAGAGGAGAGAGAGCATGGTGGTCCCATATGGCTCTCCTTTGCTCCATTTGTTCATTCCTGCACTCAAACACTCATGGACATGTGGAACTAGTTATTTGATAAAGAATGCTCATGATTTGTTTGTTTTATCCTTGATCCTTGGATTAGTGGCACCATTTCAGCTACGTAAAAGATGGTCATAATTTGTGCCAACAGGTGTGCAGGTGCTATGCCTAGTGACAGTGGTCAATGGCGTGGAGAAAGTCGAGTAGAGGCTTGCCGTGTCGATGGACTGAGAGCTGTGAAGGGAGGAAGCGGGGCTCGTACTGAGGGACCATGGGCGCCGGTGGACTAGCTGTGGTGGCTAGTACTTGGCACCGGCGAGTGCGAGAAGACATGGAGGTAGACCGAGTCGGCCGAGTCAAGATGGTGGATGCGCGAGTCGAGCGGAGGCTCAGGGGACTCGGAGTCCGACCGGGCGAAGACAAGGTGGCTCGCGTCGAGTGGTTTGGTGGTTTGGGCCTCAAAACCATCCGCATCGGTTTCCGAGTTTGGGCCGCAAAACTCGAGGTTCGGTAGTTGAGTCGAAAGCTACCGGTGGCGGGTTTCGCGGGTTTGGGCCTCAAAACCCAGGCGGAGCTTCCGAGGAAGCGGGGATGGCACGTGGCGGAATCCTAGAGGTTGCGTCGAGGCGACAGCAGCTCCCGGCAGGATGCGGGTCGTCCATTCAAATGAGTGGCTGAGAGTTACTGACTTGGATTACAATGTCTTAGGGCTAGGTAATTCGGTCTTGTATCTAGGGGGGTCTTTGGGAAATAGCCAAAGCCTCGTTAAATAGAGGATGAAGGGGTATCCCTCATTCTATCTCTTGCATTACTCTCTCTCCCACCTATTCCTAGGTTTTCCCTTCCCTAGCTTCTTCTTGCTTGAGATCCACCGTGTCACCGGTGTAAGAACTTGTGATTGTTGTGAGGAATCGGAGGCCATAACCTCCGTAAGCCATGGTGGCTTCAATTTCGTGATTGTGTCCCCGGTTTGCTTGTGTTCTTCCCGTTTTGCTTTTTCTCTCTCTTTTTCCCGAGATAATTTCTCTTTGTTGATAGTAGCTTTGCAAAAACCACTTGAACCAAGTTTTTCTTATTCGTGAGGAGCTTCTTTGCACCGAAGGAATTCTCCTCAAACCTCACGAGTGCGTAGATCGGGCAATTTCTTTGTGGCGTTCTTCGTTTTGCTCTCTTCTCCCCCAAATCCGAGTGTTCCCATTTATCCTCTCAAATTGAGCGTCAGACCTCCTGACCTCCAAGCTCCGGACCATAGCGAGTGGTCCGGTGGTCTTGACCTTTCACGTGTCAAGCAGCAAGGGGCGTCGGACCACCCTTCGGACCTCGTGGTTTTTGAGCTCCGGACCTTTGACGAGTGCTTCGGTGGCTCTGCTGAGAAACGCTACCACGCGTCGGATCTCTCTCCTTGGTCTGACGAGGTAGTCCGGTGGTCAGGTCCGGAGTTAAGGTGCTTACTAGATTTTCTGGCGAGTGAGCACCAGACCCCTTCCTTTGTCCGGAGGTGGCGTCGGACTAGTCCGGAGCCTCTGGTCCGGAGCTAGGGTGCTCACTGTGTTCTTCTGTCTCAATGGATGAAGGCGTCGGACCTGAGCTCCGGACTACTCGCTATAGTCTGGTGGCTCTGTCCCATCTGGTCCGGAGCCTCTATTGAGCTGTTGTTTTCTCCGTTTGAGTTGCGGTTTGTTTCTCTGGGTTCTTGGCTAGCTCCGTTGTGTTCCTAGGACTTCTCCTAGAACATCCACCCACTTGTGGGTTGTGAGCTTAGTTAGTGCTTTGGGTTGTGCTTAGGACAAGGGTCAAGATCTTCCGAAAGGAATTTTTATTTGGCTCTCATTCACCCCCCCCCTCTGGTCGTCATTTCCGGTCCTTCAATGACATACTGCAACTTGTGCCCAAAAAAAAGAGCACCAAAAAATTTAGTCCCCAGCTTGTTGTACCGAAAATTTATCCCGCCACTAATCACCCATTTATCCCCTGAATTTGTTTCATTCCTTTCATTCCCCCCATTTCTCATACCCTAGCCGCTGCCTGCAGTCAACCATCGTCGACAAGCTGCTTCCTCAACCACGATGACCAGGTACCTCATCGTCCAGCCAGAACACAACCGCCGTCGACGAGTTGTTCCCCTCCCCCTTTCAACCTATTTTCCACCCCACCAAAGCGGCAGACTACTTTGTCGCCTACCACAGCCGGCGACGAGTCACGTCGTCGCCGACTACTTCGGTCACTGCATCCCTTTCTATCTCATCCCTAGAACATTCTGGCCCCATTCTCATTTCACTCGCAACAACGTAACCCTAACCATCGTAGGATTTGGGTCATCGCCGAGGACTTCGCACTGGATCTGCTTCGTCGTCGACAAGGGTTCACCGCACCAGCTCCGCTTCCCCTTTGAGGACCTCGATGGTTGCAACTAGGGGCAACGCAAAAAGAAACCTGCACAAGAAGAAGGTAATACACCTCCACTGTCCACAAATTCAGTTTTCTCTCATTCGTACAGTTCCTACTCCTCTTTAGCTTTGCATAGGCCGTGCAAATTAATAATTTATATACAGATTTGGAATATCTATGCCCCCAATCGCACTTGAAAGTAGTAATTCATGAAGTTCTGTTACTTCACATATCACATGTACACTTCCTTCGCTCTAATTTGTTTGTAATAACTAACAACCATATGCATATATTATTCGATGTTGAAGTTGGGATATTAATATAGTTCCTTTTCTAAAAAAAACGTATCCCATCTCTGTATTAGTAAATTCCTGCTCTCTTATGTATCCAATTAGTATGACCTCCTAGTTCTTAGTAAACTCCTTTTTATGAACTAATAGACACACATTGTGCTATCTTGCAAGTAATACCACCTCCAATAACCGATTATGAGAGGTTGTGGGATATACATGTTGTGGAGAATTTAAAGAAAATGCAAGCAATGGGACTCCAACATCTAGTTGCTGATGTTCATAATTCTGTACCGCAACCTTCATCAACCAAGGGGAAAAAATCAAGAAACAAGAAAACCAACAGTTCAGATTCGGAGTCATCAGAGTATCTCCTTGGTGATGATGATCAAGGAGATAGTGATGATGATAATGATGACACTGAATCTCATGAGCAGCTACAACCCCTGGCAATTAAGGTGCTTTTTTAACCTTCCAAGTAGTGGATGGGGAAAATTTGAATTGCATTTGAATGTTTTCAATCCGATCTTTAATATATGATCCTGCTTTTGAGATTCATCTTGTTTATTTCATACCTGTAATTAATATATGGTCTTGCTTAATATTGCATATGACTGTCTTTTTTCACGGTATCCTACTAGGGTACAAGGAAAACCCTCACTTCAAAGTCAAAGAAGAGAAATCCTAGCATGCTGCCAGGAAGTAGGAACAAGAGGGTGAGGGTAGCTGCAGAATCAGAGGTGCAGCATTCTGGAGTCGAAAGAAGATCATCAAAAAGGCTGAATAGTGAAGCTACAAATGGGGACAATGTAGAGGCTCCTACAGATGTTGCTGATGGCATACCAGACAACTGTACTACACCTAGAGTTACAGATCATGAGAGACAACCTACAGAGGAAGACAGTGGAGCTGCTGGTCTTGACAGTACAGGTGGTGAGGAAGGCAATATAGATGGAGGTGAAGGAACTTCAGGCAAGTTATAGTTTTTTTTTCATTGAACTATGACATCTCTTTTGCTCATTTACATGAAACTAAAACATTTCATTAAATGCGGATTCTATTTTTTAGCTACTGCAGAGCGAGCTCCAAGGAGACGTAGGGAAGCAACTAAGGGAAAACAGCTGGACAAGATGACTAAAGCTATGAAAAGGAGATTCCCCATAGCTGTTGATGAAGGCAATAAAAGGCCTCATGATCCTGTTCAAGCTGCCAAGTTTGCATCAGAGGCTGGCATCATTGTTCGAGAAAGCATGCATGTCCTACCTCATTGGAAAGATTACAAGAAAGACGACAAATACTACAAGACTTTTGTAACGCAGCTAAATGTAAGTGCATTACTGCTTTTATGCTTAACTTGTATACATGTTTAACCTAAATTGACTAACTAACTATGGAATTGTCATTTACCTAGGGATGCTTGACCATTACTAACAATGATTCATCAACTCATGCTTGCACTGATATGATGCGCTCTGCGATAAAAAATCAACGTTATCGGCTGAAGACGAAATACTTCAATGGTGTACCTACAAAAAGTGTACCTACAACTTCTCTTGTTCCTTTCATGACTGATGAAGAGTGGAGGGCACTAACTGCAAAGTGGTTTGATCTAAAGAACATGGTATGGGTATCTTGCCATATATGCTTGCATCACAATCAGTTTCCAAAGATCTCTTCGTTTGGAACCTATAATCTCATCTGACATGTTAATTCTCTTGTAGGAAACCTGTGAAAAGAACAAGCAGAACCGTAGTAAAGTCAAGTTTCAACAGGCTACGGGTTCTCGCTGCTACGTGGCACACTTGCATGAATATGTAAGTTCAAAGTACATTGAACTAGTCTCCATACACATTTGCACTGAGCAAATTCTCTTGCATGAAATATGTTACAAATTTTGTTGTCATTGTTTATCCATGAAACAGAAGAAGAAGAGAATCCGAGAAGAACCCATCTTAGATCCGAGTGAAGAACTAGATGCGGTGGAGGTCTTCCAGACCTGCCATACCAGCAAGAAACATGGCCTCAGTTTTGCAGCAATGGACGCGCTCGTAAGTTAATTTGTTTGCTAAATTCATCTTGTGTCACATGTCTTCCTCTTGGAACTGAAATAAGTAACATCTCTTATCTTGTTCTTTGTCAACCATTAACATGTAACTATTTTATGTCCATGATATTTCAGGTTGATATGGAAAACTTGAGGGCTGAACCTATTGCTGAAGGTGGGACGGCACCATCAAGTGTGGAGCTTGTGTCCAAGGTGCTCTCCCAGAGCAGCTCAACCCATTTCCTGAAGAGCGCTGGCATGAAAACACCGACATCCTGCAAGTCAAAATCATCAGATGAAAGCGAGCTTCAGGAACGACTTGCAGCTGAAGCAAAGGCTGCAACAGAGGCTGCTATTCAAGGTGAACTCGATGAGCTTAGGCAGAGAAGTGAAGTAGCTGAGGAAAGCCTGGCGAAGATATAGAGAGATGTGGAGGAGTACAAGGCGCAGACCGAGAGTAAGTTCAAGTCGATGGAGGAGACCAATGCGCTCATGAAGAGGCTCTTCGTAAACAAAGGCAATCCTTCTTCGTCGACATGAGGGCTCCTGGTCCGTGCTGCTGTGTTTGAACTTTGATTTTGGGTACTCAGAAACTTAATTGTATGTTGTTATGTTATGTGAACTGGTGATGGTGTGAACTGAGTTGTATTGAAAGGATCAAGATGCCCAAGAGGGGGGGTGAATTGGGCTTGTTTTAAATTTCTAAAGCAAATATTAAAACCTATCAAATGCCAATCACCCCCTAGTGCCTAAGATCCGTGTATTCTAGCTAGAAAGCGGTAGCAGTTCATGGGAATTAAAAACAACCTAAGCACTTCTAGTAGGTAATATAAAAACAAGACGGAAAGTAATGCGGAAATGTAAAGAGCTAGGGAAAAGGAAATCTCAGTGACGCAGCAATTTTTTTTCCCGACGTATCGAGGTGTCGACACACCCCCCTAGTCCTCTTTGGAGCACCTCGCAAGGTATCGCTCCCCCTCTACCCGCGCAAGGGTAGAGTGCTCTCTATGGGCTGATTCTTTGCCACTCCGGCTCGGTGAATCGCCCACAACCAATCACAAGAGCTTGGAGAAGAGCCGCCAACAATCTCCCGGCGATCACTTCCTCCGAACACCACCAAACCGTCTAGGTCCTGTCGAACACCAAGAGTAACAAGCACAAGACCTTCACTTGACCAACTCAAGACTAGAAAGGTGGATGGATGCACACAAGTCACTCCTAATCACTCTAGGAGGGAAGAACAAGATGAACTCTCTCTAATCTCTCCCTCACTAGCCTCTTGACTCTCCAAAGGATTTCTCAAGGTGTCACCAGCTGAAACAATGGCCAATCATCCCTCTAAGGACGAAGGGGGCAACTATAAATAGTCCCCACCTCCAAAACTAGCCGTTTTTTACTTTTTCTTCTCTCTACGAAGCCACCGGACTAGTCCAGAGCTCATACCACCGGACCATGCACACTGGTCCGGAGCTCACTTTGGATTCAAACTCAGGCACCGTCGGACTACTCTGCTTGGTCCGACGCACTGATCCGGAGCCTCGGTGCTCTCTGAGTGAAAAACTTCCTCTTTTTTACGAACCACCGGACCACTCTCCTTGGTCCGATGCCCTGGTCCGACGCTCTGGTCCGGAGCCAGGGAGCTCTCTGCATGAACTCAACCTCCTGTCTTGAGGCGTTGGATTAGCCGTCGGACTAACCGTCGGACTAGTCTGGAGCCTTCTCTGTCTCTGAACCAAGCCACCGGACCACTCTCCTATGGTCCGACGCTATCCAGACAGGTGGTCCAGAGCTCCTCGAGCTGGAATTTTGCCTAAGTCAGGGACCGTCGGACCCCTCTCCTTGGTCCGACGCCCACTTGGCAGAATCCGATTGGTCCACATGGCGGCAACGCAGCATCCGGGTCAGCGCTGACGTCATGCGCCACGTCAGCTATGACGTCATCAGCCATGTCAGCATCATACGTGGCAAGCGCCGTCGGGCCGTTTCCTAACGGGTCGTTATGACGATACCAAAGGTCAATCTATGACCAAACCGGACCGTCACAGGTTACAAACGCCGTTAACGGCGACATTAACGTCGCCGTTTTGGAGCAACGATGGACGCTGGATCGTGACCAAAACGGATCGTCACAGAAAAGAAATCACTTACGTGACGATGGTGTTTTCGTCACAGAATAGAGGCACATCCGTTACGAAAAAACCCATTTTGTCACCGTAGATCAAATGTGACCCGACCTCAACGACGATCCCATTTTCGTCACAAATTCGTCACAGATTACACTTTGTGACATTTTTAGCATCTTCAGTGACGTTCTGAGTACATCACAGATGGTCAAATCCCTACTACTGTAAGTGCTAGGAGTTGATTGAATCTCAATTGTTGCATTACCTTCCTTGACATTTCAATTACCTACCTTGTTAACCTGATAAATAAAAGTAAAAGCAACTGCTTAGCCTTCTTAGAATAAATGGTTACATTTGTTTTTACTTGTATTATCCCATGGGGGTAATACCGATCACGGTTGGCTATATTCTGCTATCGTGGGAAAGAACCAATGGTAGTAATGAAATGCGGTCAACTGGAAGGCAAGGGCACCAAGTGGTTTAGACTTGGGGACAGTCCGTCTGTTGGATCGTATAGGTTTGTATACGATGGTGGCCCTCTTACATATTCGAATGTGTCCTTTCACATAGGGGCCGATGTGAGTTTCGACCCCGAAGCCGAGTAAACACTGTCCGGGCCGACTCTCAGCCTACTTTTTGCACCCTCTAGTTTGGAGATACGACCTGCCCCGTGGTGGCCAATTGATTTCTCCAATTGAGTGGACTGCTCTGAGATCGCGGCGTTACTACCTGGACCTTGTTGAGCGGTAACACAATGCATGGACCCGACGGGGAAAATGTGTGTGTGTTAAAGGTAATCTTGCCAGCTGGTTGTATATCGATTCGAGTCACCACCTCCCACCGGATAGTGGGGGATTATGCTGAGCTTCACCACGGTACAACTCCATGTGACATCGTAATGCACTACAAGATTCGCACAAAATTTTAACGCGCCAAAACTGTGGTAAAAGACCCAAAAACATTGCAATAACCGAAATGACAACGATAGAAAAAACGTTGCGAGACGTCGCAAGACAAACTGTGGCAAGAGCCTTCTGCAACATTTTTCTGTGTAGTGTTGCAAATGTAGACGTTGAATCGCAACACTTGGGGCGTTGCAACCTATGTTGTTGCTACGTTTTTATGTGTAGTAACAACAACTAATACAACGCTTGAGGCGTTGCTAGAACAAGCAATGTCAACGTGACCATGTCGTGGCAAATGGTACAGTCGCAACGATGACGAGAGTTGCAACACAATGTATTGCCACACTCTAGATTTGGTTGTTATACGTGACTTTGCTATTGCTACGTAGAATTGGTGTGACAAGTCAGGTTATATCATAACACCAAGAAATTGTGGCAACATGTTGATTTGTCACAGCCTAGATTTGGTTGCAATATTTGTCATTCGCTCTTGCTACATAAAAACATTGTTGCAATTCAGTTTATGTCGCAACACAAAAAATTGGTGACTACACGAGCAGATGATATTACTACGAGGAATGTGTGTTGCTATAGTATGTTTTGCCACACTAAATTTAGTTTCAAATATTTAATTTTACAACACCATTTGTTTGGTACCGCCAGGTAATATTACAGCGTCATTTAGTAATTCAGAAATCAATAATTAAAATGAACAAATCATGAGATTGGAGCCACTTAATGAGAATAGACAACCATTCATTAAATACACAACCCATTGTAATAATAGTATGTAGTATCACAAAGATAAATGGTCTCCTAAAATACTTTGAAAGATAACAAACAAAGTTTAAATTTGCTACGCTGCTTCATGACATCTCAAACTTGAAACACTCCTTTTTTTTATCAGCTCTCTACTAGAATTGTGGGCTTGCTAAACGTGGTAGCACACAACTTGTCGATTTAGAAATGCTCTAGTTCATCATGTCATGACCCCAACCACTTCATCAACTTGCATCTTTCTGCATAAAATGTTACAGTCATCATAAATATAGTGCTTTTTTGTTCGAACATGAAACATAATTTGTTTATTTATGACAATTATAGCATTGAAGCTTACATTCAGTTCCTTTTGTTTCATGTTGCTCGCTTCTTGTTATTCACATAGTACATCACATGACAATGCATGAAACCAAAAGATTAGTACAATTATTAGTTAGAAATAGACAAATGGTTCTTTATTTCATCCCTTCCCAAAAGCTGACTGATTCACTGAGAATGTGAGGCTTGTCATGAGAATGTGTTCCACTGAGCAATGTTGATTATCTTACCTTATCCTTTTCTCCGGTTTTGTTGCTAGCAATAAGGCTAACTGATTCCAAACAGCACCCCACTGCATATCTAGCATCTAAGTAACAGTAATAAAGGATAATCAGATTTCTATTAGCAGGATTGGAACCTAACAATACTATTGTTGGATAAAATAAAACAAATGGCTATCGGAACACACATGCTAATAGCTTCAGATGATATGAGGATTTAAACTAATAAATAAATTATGTTACCTCTGGCACTAGCACTCTATGAAGAAGGAACTCTCTTTCACTATCAACTAACAATGCAGCAGCAGCATTGATGAGTGCAGCGTCGTGGACAATCACACGGCGACGGCGACGCCTTTCAAGGACCAGGTCTATATAATAACCAAGGAGATAACATTAACAACTGTACAGATGTAAAAACATCTGCAATCTCATGTTACTACAATGAAAAAGCACAGTAGTAGAATAATTTAAAATTAGCACAGTACAATGCCTAGTAAGCACAACAGTACAATGAAAAAATGACTTGTAAGGAATGCCTAGTAAGCACAGGAGTAGAATAACTTCAAATTAGCAATCATCATAGTTTTTTATCAATATAAAACTACCAAATTCAGTCATTGGCCAATTGTGAAAGCTCAGTACAACTATAAAACTAAATATAGGACAACTGCAAATCAAAGATTTGCCACCCAGAACATGTAAAACAGATTACAACCTCTGCAATCTCATGTTACTACAATAAAAAAGTATTAATAATTGGCCAATCGTGTTATCTCAGAGATTATCATGTCTATTCATCATCAAATTTCAGAGATGACTAATTCAGGCCTGCATATATACAACTATACAAGTAATTGTACTCATGAGCCATGACTACGCGCAAGTATGCATATGTGCGTGTGCTGAAATGAAACAATTTCATGCAGTGCTGAAATGAAACAAATAGAATGATTAAAACATCCGTCGTCTCATATGCGTGTGTGTGCTGTCTACCTGTCCCATACATCAAGTATACAAGTATACAGCAAGCTAGTATACAGCAGAACAATGTGCGTGTGTTTGTCAAAAGCTAGTGATTAAAATATCCCCGTCTCTGCAATATTGCAAGTGTTTGGATGCAGAAACAAGAAAAATAAGCGTCTTCCACACCATAGGCACCCAGATCAATCAAGAACCTACCATGCAAATCCAGTCGATGGCCTCCCGGCGGACGCAGAGATCGACGCCGCCGCCGCCGTGCAGCCTCTCGCAGTAGTCCACCCTTGGCATGTGCTCTCGCTCCTTCTCCAGCAGACCAGCCACGCATTCCTCCAACTGAGGCGGGAACAAATCCACGCCGAAATCATCCCTGTAGTCCGGCGACCGGCCTCTCTTTCTCCCAACCGCCTCCAACTCTTCTTCCTCCTCGTAGCACAAGATGCTGCTGTGCTCCTCGGCGTAGAGGGGCATGGACGCGGGGAGGGACGTGTCGGGGATGGAGGAACCTCGGCGGCAGCGCGGGGAGGGACGGGTCGGGGATGGAGGACCTCGACGGCAGTACGGGGAGGGACGGGATGGAGGACCCGGCGGCCTCGCATAAGGGAGTTCGAGCAGACGCCTAGCCTGATTTGTGACTGGGAGCTCGAGCGGGAGCGAGGGCCATGGTCGCGGCCTCTGCGAGTGCTCCCGCCGCGCGCTGCCGACTCATATCGGTGGGTCGGGGTGGGGATAGGGGAAGGGATCGATAAGACAGAGAAACTAGGGTTCGGGAGAGAAACCATAGTTCTCAACCATTGGATCAGAGTGGACGGCCGATATCAATTGAAGTTGCAGCTGGGTCTATGAGAGGTATTGGGCCTATCTTTTATTTTGGGGTAAAATGGAGTCATCCTTCTGGATTTGATTAATAGTGAAGTTTACGTATACATTATTATGTTAAATATTTACAATAAATGATATTTAGTAACACTTTCTAAAATGATAATATGATAGGTATTGATTCTAGAAAAATACAGGAAAAAAAAACCATCGCATTTAGAGTTAATATGAGAGAAAAACTAGTTACAAGTTTCAACTACATATTAAAAAAAACAAATCACACTTGTTCATAGTTACAAGTTTCAACTACAGATTAAAAAAACAAATCACACTTGTTTTTTTAATCTGTAGTTGAAACTTGTAACTAGTTTTTCTCTCTCATACTAACTCCAAATGTGATGGGGTTTTTTCATGTATTCTTCTAAAATCAATATATATCATTTGAGTTGGTTCATCTATTAATGTGACTAATTTTAAAATAATTTAAATTTTGAATTTCAAAAATAGTAACTTGAAATCAGTTTTCGAAACACTAAATGGTCTTAAATAGAAAAGTCATGAATACCAAGTTTGTTCAACTCATCAATATCTACATTTGTTATATTGGTCATTTTTTTCATTTGAGAAAGTGTTAGAAAAATTTAGTTCTAAATTGACAAGTCTCTCATAGAGTTTCATAAACTCTTAGTGAGATTCATAATTTTATGACTAATGTTTTTTAACACTTTGTTAAATATAAAAATGATCTATATAAAAAATATAGATCTTGATGGGTTCTAACATCTTTGTATTCAAAAGTTTTCAGATGAGGCCATTTAGTGTCTCATTTGACAAAGTTTGACCAAGTCAAATTTTGAATTTTAAAAAAATGACACCTTCACAACAGTATTTCAGATGGTATTGATTCTAGAAAAACACAGGAGAAAAAACCATTGCATTTGGAGTTATTATGAGAGAGAAAAACTAGTTACAAGTTTCAACTACAAATTAAAAAACGAAATCACACTTGTTCATCGTGAACAAGTGTGATTTCGTTTTTTAATCTGTAGTTGAAACTTGTAACTAGTTTTTCTCTCTTATACTAACTCCAAATGTCATGGGGTTTTTTCTTGTATTTTTCTAAAATCAATACCTATCATTTGAGTTGGTTCATCTATTAATGTGACTAATTTAAAATAATTTAAATTTTGAATTTCAAAAAATGATAACTTGAAATCTGTTTTCGAAACTCTAAATGAGTTCAAATAGAAAAGTTATGAATACCAAGTTTGTTAAAATCATCAAGATCTACATTTTTTGTTTTGGTCAACTATTCATTTGACAAAGTTTGTACAATTCAAATTTTGAATTTTTAAATTTTGACACATCCAAATCAGTTTTCGAAACCCTAAATGGTCTTAACTAGAAAAGTCATGAATACCAAGTTTGGTCAGCTCATCAAGATCTACGTGTTTTATATTGGTCATTTTTACATTTGAGAAAGTGTTAGAAAAGTTTAGTTTTAAATTAACAAGCCTCTCGTAGAGTTTCATAAACTCTTGGTAAGATTCATAATTTTATAACTAATGTTTATAACTAAGGGTCTCTCATATAGTTTCATAACTCTGAGATTCATGATTTTGTGATTAATATTTATTAACACTTTCTCAAATGATACTGTTGGAAATAAGTGAGTAGTGCAGTGGTGATGCAGTTTGGGTTGCTACTAGAGGTGTTGGGTTCAAACCCTGTTGTTGCATATTTATTTTATTTTTGAAATTCGTTATTTCTTTTAAATTTAACCATATTTAACGAGACTTGGACCCACAAATGTCTTAAAAAACTTACATGTTGCTGCATATTTATTTTATTTTTGAAATTCGTTATTTCTTTTAAATTTAACCATATTTAACGAGACTTGGACCCACAAATGTCTTAAAAAACTTACATGTTGCTACATATTTATTCTTTTTTTAATTCGTGATTTTATTTTAATTTAACTCTTTTTGATCAAACTTAGAATCATAAATGTCTTAAAAAATTAGACCATACATTAACATATAAGTAGCATAGTTGTTTATCCATGACCTAGATAGTCATGAGGTATTTTGTCACGTTTATCTCCTTGGTGTGGGTCCATGGATCCACGTGCTTCGCTTGTGAGCCGTTGAGAGGAAACACAGAGTGATCCAATGGATGGAGTCCACTCTAGAGTGCCTCTCTTGGATCATGGTCGAGAGGAGAGAGCATGGTGGTCCCATATGGCTCTCCTTTGCTCCATTTGTTTATTCCTGCACTCAAACACTTATGGACATGTGGAACTATTTATTTAATAAAGAATGCTCATGATGTGTTTGTTTTATCCTTGATCCTTGTATTAGTGGCACCATTTTAGCTATGTAAAAGATGGTCATAATTTGTGCCAACAAGATCCCCCAAGCTTAACCTTTGCTCGTCCCGAGCAAACAATCAAACTTACCTTGATGGATCAGGAGTTGTTACTATGCTTCATATTTCAAGAGTACTAAGTCTACAAAATCATAATTCTCTTTTGAATGGAAAAGTTAGCAATAAAGACTCATCCATATTACCTTAGTCCTTCATGGGGCTTATAGCTTTATCCTTTGTCTTGAGAGGTTGAGAGATAGAACAACTTGACTTGAGCACTAGTTTTCTCATTCTTTCACAAGTTTCATATTGGAGGTTTTGTAAGGTTTTGTAAAAGAAAACTTAGTGTTCCTCCAATGGTACTCTCGAGTCGCTCATAAGGTGTATGATTCCTCACCAAGGCATATATCAAAGTTTGCCTTCTTCCATTCTATCTCTAAAGCTTATGTGGAGCTATAGGTAGGGATAAAAAATGTAGCAAACTTACCTTGCATATATTGTAAAGTCAAATTCCGGACCAGAGGAGGGAAGTGTCATACTCTTAGATCAAGATGTGTAAGTGTGTGGAAACATGGTAAATGATCAATACTCCTATTTGTGGATCTCTCTTTCCTAAAATTATTTTGAGACATAGCTATCTGTTTCATCATTTTTTTATATATATTTTTTTCAAGAGAGCTTTGGAAATGCTCATAAAGATTAGGACTTTAGAATGCCCTTGGATTTTTTTAAAATTTTGCATAGTCTATGTCTCATTTATTAACAACAAACTAGAGAAAGTTTTTCTACTTAGAGCATGGAGTATGAACTATGTGGAAATGTAAGGCATGTTTCTGCGTACTTCCAGTGTAGAAGCAGCATGTATATGTGACGTTTACGTGATCTTGATGTTGGGAGCATGATAAATCTCTCGACAAGGGTCACCAAACTTGACCAAACTCAACACAAAGCAAGCAGCTTATCTAGAAAGCTTATATCATGAAAGAGCAGGTATGGCTTTGGTAGGAATTTTCACCATTGAGGAACATCAAAGTGTTTTATCATTTAAATAAATAAATACTCCGATAGCCATTCTTGCTTAGAACAAAATTATAGCAGCTCTTATCTTGTCATACCATGTCTTACAACAACTTAGACTTAGTTACGGCATTTGCAACCCACAAAAGGTTGAGGTTCATGATGAATTCTTTTAAACCAAATAACCCATACTTAAAGAAGTATCAAGTTGTAAACTAAGTTCTAGAGAAACACTTAGCAGAGCAACTATTCATCATTTCCATAGGAGATATTAATTTTCATGAAATATGTGAGAGTGGAGTAAGAGAAAGTCTTTTTATTTTATTTTATTTTATCATATGCAGATTTTTAAATGCAAAGCTAAGATAAGCAAGAGAATGCATAAATGTAAATGCTGAAATTAAAAACTTACCTTAGTGGGGGAGAGAATCTCCCCGAAGCTTGTCTTTTGCTTAATGGTGTGGCGGGTGTGGATGTTGTTGCCACCAAAAGTCCCCATACCGCTGTTGTTCTTCTTGTATTGCTTGAATGTTCTCGGCGGTTTGCTAGACGATGTGTGTTGTTTCATTGTGCTCAACACGTAACTCACCTAGGGTGTTGGTGAGGTGATCGAATTCTTGCCGCAGCCCACGATGCTCCCTGTCTCGGTTGGATGAGAAGGATGCTCGTGCTCATTGCGGCCGTGATGGTCGAGGAGGCATGCCACTTGAAGTGTGCATGGGGTCGGAAGATGCATCGTCTTCCTCCTCGCCAACAGCTCCTTGGGAAGGTCCACCTTGCTCAAGATGAACAAATTGTAGCCCCTCCTGAGCTCTCCTGTCTGAGCCTGCAAAATCTCTTTGCCCACTTCCTTGATCTAAATCAAGGGTTAGCTTGCGGGTCCTATACAATTGAAGTTGCCTATTTGGAACAGGCACCTCAATTGTATGGCCACTGTAAATCATTTTTAGATTACCCTTAGCATCTCTTTTTAGCATTTGAATATGAGCAAAATATTGTTCTGAGATCATTGCTAAAGGAGCAGAGATGTAAACAAAGGGGTTTGTGCCATCTAGCAGGTTTATGGATTCGGCAAGATGAGTAATTAAGGATGTGAATTGAATAGATATATTACTCTCAATTGAACTTTGCCAAAATTCCACTAAATACTTCACAGGAGAGATTCGCATTTTATTGACCATGGCATAAAGCAGTTTTAGTTCCATGTCACTTATTAAGTTAGCATTACTTCTAGGAAACAAGGTCATTTTCATCCAAAGAAGCATGAAACGAAGAGTTGGGTTGTTGTAACACCCCTAATTTTGCTTTTTAAGAAAATAGGTTTAAATGATTTAATTATGATTTTTGTGCTCATAAAAATATAGGAAAATAAAAACGTTTTGGTTAAATTAAAATTTGCCCTTTTATTAGCAACATGGTTGAGCATACATTCCTTTGCATTGGTTTATTTTGTATTGAGTGGTTTGAAAACAAAACCTAAAATGAATTTAAATTGTATTTGAGAATGTTTTGAAAAGAGTTTTGGTTTAAGAAATAAAAAGAAAATAAAAAAAAACCTCCCTCTCCCCCATTTGGCCCCGAGGCCTAGCTCCTCCCTTCCACTCCCTCTATCCCGCTTGGGCCTCGGCCTGCCCCCCCACCGCAGGCCCAGCTCCCCTCCCCCTCCCCCTCGGCCCAGCCGGCCACCCCCACCAGGCCGCTCCCCTCCCCTGCGTCCAGCGCGCGCGGCCCAGCCGCAGCGGCCCAGCTCCCTTTTCCCTCCCGCCGGCCCATCAGCGTGGCCCGCCAGCCAACCCTAGCCGCCCCAGCCCCCTATAACCCCCCCCTCAGCCCCTCTTCTCCCCCCCCCCCCCCGCACGCCGCCGCCAAAACGCCAGCAGCCGGCAGCCAGCCCCGCCGTGCCACGTGGCAACCTCCCGGACCCCGCCGTCAACGCTACGCATCATGCAAAAAGGCCCCCGAGCTTTGGTAAATTTGACCCGCAGCCCAGTTTTCGTTTAATTCAGAATTTACAAATTTCCATTGATTTTCTTTTGCTCATAAAATATTCGTTTTAACTCTGTTTTCACCCATTCGAATTGCATTAGATTCATAGAGTTTTTATCTACATGTTAAAATCATAATAAATCTGTTTTGCAAACTTTGAAAATATTTATTTATTTAATGCCTTTTTAATTTCCTAGTTTAATCACTAAATTTTGTTTAAATCGTATCTTCTCCGTTTTAGATCTGTTTCGTCCCGTTCAAGTTGTGTTGGCTTCGTATCGGCGTACCCTTTTTATTAGTGATCTTTAATACCATGTTAATAGCTCTGTATTTTCATGGTTAACTCCTAACTTGATTAATAACTATGCAACTTGTTTTATACATCAAATACCGATAGTTTCAATTCTCGTTTTTGAAGTACAAATGCAAGTTTGACCTAATCTAATCAAAGTATTTCGTTGAATTACTTTATCCACCCTTTTATATAGTTATTAAAATTTGGTAAAAGCCTATAGTTCTCTTTTATAAAAGTAAACCTTTCGGTAGATGTATCTCGATCTCCGTAGCACCGTTTAGCGTGTTCTTCGCGACTGTGTGATCGTAGAGATGCGTAGTTTTCCTTTAAAATCTTTTTAGTTGATTGGTGTATTGTTCTAAATAGATATGTATGTATGCTATGTTTGGTAAGGTGTTTGAGTGGTGTTTGTGATTTTGTCCAATCGGTGAGTGTTACGTTGGAGATCAAGAAGTTGGTGTTTCAGAAGATCTTTTGAAGAAGTTAATCTTTGAAGACGTTGATCTTTGAAGAAAGGATCTGTTTTAAGGCAAGTATTATATGGGATCTTCCTTGATGTCCTAATCATGATGTTTTTGAATAAAATCATATGCATGTGTCTAATCTTGTTGCCATACGGATTACCTAGAATTGTTACCTTGAACCTTGGAATCCTATGGGTTATTTGCATCTGGGTAGTTATTGCTAGTGCTCCATTTAACTAAGCTTGATCTTATATATTGATTAATGACTATATGAAATGATAAAGTAAAACTTGACTTTTTAGTAACATGGATTTAGGACCCTATCTGTCAGCAAAAGCTGGGACATAAAGTACAACCATGAGGGCTACATGGCTCTGGCTTTAGTTCAGTATGAGGGTAACTCTCTCACATGTGGCAGTTCACGAAAGTTGCCATTGACGAGCGCTTGCGGGTGTGGCCGGAGTGGCTACCGCTGCGTGTGTGGTACCATCGAGGGGCTCCCGTATACCCCTTGCCCATGGATCCGTAGTGTCTGTTGTTTGTCTGCGAGCCCCTTTGAAAGACTTCATAGTGAACCTTGCTGACCTTCCTTGGAAGTGGGTCAAGAGGCTGATCCCCTCGGGCGAAAGGGTAAATCACGACTCGTGGGTAAAGATGTACAACCTCTGCAGAGTGTTAAAAACTGATATATCAGCCGTGCTCACGGACACGAGCGGCCCGGAAAACTCACAGACTAATAATGGAAAACTCACAGAAACAATGTTTACATGTCGGTTATTACTTATGAACCACTTTATCATGATATTATGTTATTCGTTCATTTGTTTATATGATCTTGTAGTTTAATTTGGGGCTTAAGCATAACTTATGACACTTCAATTGTAAAGTTTTGAATCAATTAAAAATGCTTATCGTAGTAAACCAGTGTCAACTTTTTGAGCCTCATGAACCCCATATATATTTGTTGAGTACGAGAAGTACTTACGCTTGTTTTTCTTTTCAATATTTGGATAAAAATCCCGGATGGGTACCAGATTGCAAGAGTCTCGAGCAGTTAGGCTTGTGATCAACTAGTCAGTTGGTCCCTGTGGAGTGGAGTCTTCGCCTGAAGATCGGAGTGTCTTTCTGTTGTTTGCTCTCTTAAGGTTATTTCTTTGGCCTTATATGTTATGTATTCAAGTATTGTCTTTTGATATTGCCTTTTTATGTGGCTATATGTGAGAATTGACTTCCTGAGCTCACATATGGTGTATATCTGGTTTTGTCCTTAAAACTGGGTGTGACAGTTGTGAATTTCCTTAGACTTAGGATTTGAGCAATCTTTTAAAGCAAAGAGGGAGAACCAAAATTTCCTTTTGTTGAAACTACGCATGGCAAGGTCTAAATCAATCAAACATGAATTATCAAAGCCCAGAGCAACACTTAGATGGTTCCATGATAGACTATGGTTTTGATTAAACATGTGAAAGAAAATTCCATCATTAGAGATTTGGAGAGAGCTTAGAAATTATGCGGTGAGAAACTCAATTCCAAACTCTTCTATTTGCCAAAAGCTAGACCAACCAATAGAGGAAAAGATAGTTTCAAATTCGGTGGTCATACCGGCGTTGGAGAGAAGAATTGGATGCAAAATCCATGTGTGCTCAAAGGATCGATCCCGAAGAGAAAGATGCCTCTGATACTCTAGTTGGTTGAACCAGAGTCCGCTTTGCTGTTCAGAGGTTGTCATCGGGGGTACCGATAATGCCTCGACATGTGGTACCTCTGTTGGTACTTCCTCCTCCTGAGGGTGTTCTTCGGTTTGGAGATTCTCCCATGTGTATCGAGCCGAACCTCCCCTTGTTCTTCTTTGACAAGTATCCTCGGATTGGTGGGGGCGTCGGGATGAGCTCCCACTCATAGCTTGCTTCATTTTCTTGAATGTGGATGTCAATGGGTTCTTCATCTTCTAGAGAGGAAGAGGGACACAAGAGCAAGACTAGAAAGGGATATGTGTATGTGGAGTAGATTTCTAGTTTACCTTGTGGGGAGAAGTTTGAGCTAAGAGAAGCTTGATGAAGACACGAGATCTTCTTGTGGACTAGCGAGAGCAACACTACTTCTCTTTGAGAGCTAAGAACTTCTCTTGAATGTAGAGAGGAGAGAGCAAGGCAAGGAGAGGCTTGAACTAGAACTGGATTCTTGTGGAGGTGTGAGGAAAGAAGCTCTCCATGCATGGGGTTTTATAGGGGAAGGAAGTGGCACCAAGGGGGTGCCATGGAGTGGTCGGCCGACCACCCCTTGGGCATGCCCTTGGGTGCCATGATCACATGTCTAGTGGATGCCTTACACAAAGCAAAAGAGAGAGAGAAGCAGGTGACACAAAGTGGTCGACCATCCCTTAAAAGTAGAGATTCTACTCATGCTTTTTCTAGTGCTTGGTGAAAGGTGAAAGATGTGATATGATGTGATCAAAAGCTGAGCTAAAGTAGTCAAGATTCTCCTCTTTAAACAAAGAGTAGTGGGGGACAAAGGTATCTGATGCTTTGATTGAAAGTGATTGATGTGTTTTCTTTTTCAAAGCATGACAAAGTGAAAGTGATGGATGTCATGATTCCCCACTTTGGACAAGGAGTAGTGGGAGACAAGGATATGTCATGCTTAAAGTGATTGATGTACTTTAAAACATGACAAGACAAAAGAGATGTCTTCCAAAGCAAGAATCTGATTTTGAAAAGCCCACCTCCCAAATCATGAGATGCTTAGACAAAGGATGGTGGAGAGGAAGAGAGGTATGAATATGGGGTTTCTAGGGCATTCGGTCGAACCCCTAGTGCTCCATTTTTTTTCTTTTCCTTTTATAAAGGTCTCTAAATGATCCTTTAATTAAATAAGCCAAAGTAGGGTACATAGGGTGTTCGGCCGAACCCCCTATGTCCCTAATTTTTGTCAAGTTTTAGTGCTAAACTAATTATCAAGTTTTATTTAATCTCACTTTAGTTTTCTAAATTTTAAGTATGAAAGAAATTAAAGGTTTGAACTAAATTTAAGAAAGGAAATAAAAGATAACTACCGATTTACCTTTCGGCGAAGGCTCCTTGATTTTAAGTCCTCGGAGTGGGACTCTCCTTCTTGTTCATTCCTCGGGTGCACTTGATGTCTCCGGAGGCGGAGATTGTGATGTGTGCACCTCTTTTGTTTTCTAGACCTGCCTTGGATTGGCGGGTTCACTCTTCTTGAGTTCTTCGATCTTGATCTTTGGATATTGCTTCTTCTTCCGCGGAGCTTGAACTCTTCTTTTTGGTGGTTGTGTTTTTGCCTGTTTGTTAAACTTATAACCATTGAAAGTACATTTTACCTTATGACTTGGGAATTGGAAGTGAATTTGGCCCGATCCAACGTAGATGACTGCGTTGGTGGTGTTGAGGAAAGGCCTTCCCAAAATGACAGGGACTTTCGTGTTAGCTCCCATGTCTAGGATGATGAAGTCGGCAGGGATGTACTCATCTTGGATGTTCACCAAGATATCCCTTGCGAGTCCCTCAGGAAACCGTATTGTTTGATCTGCCATCTGCAAGCGAACACATGTGGGGACCAAAGGTCCTCCTAACAGATTATCATACGTTACCTTGGAAATGATGTTGACGCCCGATCCGAGATCGCAGAAGGCGGTGTGGAATGTTTGTTGTCCGATTGAGCACTTGATTGTTGGGAGGCCTAGATCTTCCTTCTTCATGATGAAGGGAGGATCGAGAAGATAGCCCCAATAGGAGCAAAGTGGAGGCTTACCGAACCTCAAGTTAACCATGTTTACATGCTCAATTGAATCTTCTGGTTTCCCAGGAATTTTACCTTGTTCCAAGGAGGGCATAGCTGCTTCTAATTGAGCTAGTTGGGTTTCTAGCATTTTATTAAAACTCAATTGATTTTTCATGGCAGTTGTAAAGCTATCCATTTTCTCACCAAAGGTTTCAAGAACTTTATCAGTGGCAATCATTTTTCTATTTATTCCATCATTAATCTTAGATTGACCAAGAACAAGATCTTTTAATGAAGGTTGGTTGTTGTAAGAATTGTAATTATTGTAATTACCATTACCTCCATTACCTTGGTAGAAGGGGCATGAATTCCAATTTCCTTGTTGTTGGGGTCGATACCCGTTGTTGTTGTTGTTGTTGTTGTTGTTGTTACTATTGCTGTTGTTGCTAATGATGTTCACATCCTCCTTCGAAGTCTCGGGGCAATTGTTGCCCGAGTGATCATTTCCTCCGCACACCTCGCACCATGCATCGGTTTCAATAGCTTGTGCGGCGGCGACTGGGTAAATGGCCTCTCGTTCCTTCTTGGAACCTTCTTCTATCTTCTTCATCAAGAGATCCATCTTGGCGGGAGGCATGTCCAACTCATTGACGGTGTGCATACCTCACCTCTTTGGCTAGAGACGTTCGTCACCCCATCCTTGGTTGATCATCATTTTCTCGAGGAGCTCCTTGGCATTCCTCACTGTGTGTTGGAGAAATGCCCCTCCAGCGGCAGCGTCAAGGTGACTACGGGCCATGCTAGTTAGACCGTGGTAGAAACCTTGGATAAGGAGCCAGTCGTCTATCCCATGACGAGGACAGGCATGAACATACTCCTGGAGATGTTCCCATGCTTTGGGAATTATCTCGTCAGATTGTTGTTGAAAGCTTGAGATCTTCCCGCGAAGAGCATTGGTTTTGCCCGTCGGGAAGAACTTCTTGAGGAATGCGTTAGCACACCCCTCCCATGTAGTGGCCTCTTCTTTGTGGGCGTAGAACCATTGCTTCGCCTTTCCCAATAGCGAGAATGGAAAAAGACGAAGGTGAATGGCGTCAGACGCCACTCCCTTGATGGTAAATGTGCCACATAACTCCATGAAGTGCTGGAGATGAGCATTTGCATCCTCATGGGGCTTTTCGCAAAACGGATTGGCCTGCACCATGTGGATCAAGGCGGGCTTCAGCTCGAATGTGGCATCTCCGAAGTTGACCTCGGGACCCTGAGCTACGTGGGTAGCTGACGGAGCCGAGAAGTCAGAGATTGCCTTCTGGGCCATAGCTTCCTTGAGTGGTGGTGAAGAGCCTCCTTCCTTGAACGGATCCTGGTTCGAGAGGAACCTCTGAGGGGGAACTCGACGACGTCTAGTCCTCAACAGCTGCTCGGGATCTTCGAGTTAGTTTCCCGGCAGTTGGAAACCGCTCATACACTATCTAGCTTCACAAGAAAGGAAGACACAGACAGGGGTAAGCCCCTATGACTAATTTGATAACTAAGTTAACGAGAATCTCTGGATTCAATCTAATTAAAATTTCTTGGCTAAGCTTTCCCCGGCAACGGCGCCAGAAATGCTTGTTGGTATTTCTTATGACTATTGGATAAATCCACAAGCGCACAGATTATACCGCTGTAGCACTTCACCAAGGAGTATGCCGAGGTATCATAATTTATATTATCCCAAGGGAAAACTGGGTAGAAATGATAATTAGAGAGAGATCCTAGAGAGCACCTCAACCTTAGTACCAACTAGTATAGGGGGGAAATGATAAAAGTGATAGGAAGGGGTTGATCAATGAAGAATCTACGGTAAAGGATACTTAGAACGAACCTAGAGACTAGCTAGGTGGGAGGACAACGAGAAGAGAACAGGGACTCCTATGTACTTCACTCTACTTCAATATACTTAGCTAGATAACTAGTCTAGACACTATAGTTTGTCTCCTCAATACAAGTATGCTAGGCGAGGGGATACATCAGTAGGAGGACAAAACTCCTACCGGACCGCGCCCTCTTCTTACGAGGGCCTTACCTTTTAAGAACTTGCCTATAAACACGTGGTGGAATAAAAAGACTAGACAAGGCTGTCACCTCTTGCTAGCTACCACAAACAATCCGTGCAGCAAGCGATAACCAAGGATAAGATGATGTATAAGCACCATGCTTACACACAACTTACTACTTTGACTATGATCAATCACCAAAGTACCCTATGACAGGCAATGATCGCATACAGGAAAGGTCACAAGGATCACAGACTATGGGTGTGAGGGCTATAAAAGAGCAAAAGCATATACCAAGACTATATCTAGAATAGAAATGCTCAAAGTAAATACTAAGTACAGTAAAGAGAAAGATATATATTGAATAAGATAAAGTCTTACAAAGAAGGAAAGATACAAGAGCTATACCAGACTCTCCAGAAGACGACTCCGGAAATCCCAAGCACAGCTCGACTCAACTCTAACTCCCACTCTAGACTAACTCATAGAACAATCTAAGGAATAGAGGTTGTTGGCTTCTTCTTCATGATTAGAGAGGGGGTGTGACCCTCTATTTATAGCAGGAGGTGGAGTAGGGGCTACTCCGGCGCCATGTCAGCAATCCAGGGCCTTCCATTCTCCACCCTTGGATCCAACCGACCTTGGAACCGACCAAGGCATGGATGGTTGTGATCCAACACGTGGGCAGAAGCTATGGCGGTTGGAGGGAGCCCAACCGACTTAGGGGGCATTCGGCCGAATGCCCCTATGGCCAGTGGGCCCTCCCCTACCTCCTTGGATGGGGTCCCACCTATCAAGGACTGAGTGGGACCCATTTGGGCCTTCCTGAGGTTCGGCCGAATCCCCCCTTGGGGGTTCTGGTCCTCCTCTGCTTCCTGGTGCTGGTCCCACTCGTGATGGGTGTTGGATGTTGGTCCTGAGGTATTTCGTCACGTTTATCTCCTTGGTGTGGGTCCATGGATCCACGTGCTTCGCTTGTGAGCCGTTGATAGGAAACACAGAGTGATCCAATGGATGGATTCTACTCTAGAGTGCCTCCCTTGGATCATGGTCGAGAGGAGAGAGCATGGTGGTCCCATATGGCTCTCCTTTCCTCCATTTTTTAATTCCTACACTCAAACACTCATGGACATGTGGAACTAGTTATTTGATAAAGAATGCTCATGATTTGTTTGTTTTATCCTTGATCCTTGGATTAGTGGCACCATTTTAGCTATGTAAAAGATGGTCATAATTTGTGCCAACAGGTGTGCAGGTGTTATGCCTAGTGACAGTGGTCAATAGCGTGGAGAAAGTCGAGTAGAGGCTTGCCGTGTCGATGGACTGAGAGCGGTGAAGGGCGGAAGCGGGGCTCGGACTGAGGGACCATGGGCGCCGGCGGACTAGCTGTGGTGGCTAGTACTTGGCACCGGCGAGTGCGAGAAGACATGGAGGTAGACCGATTCGGCCGAGTCAAGACGGTGGACTCGGGGTTCGGTAGTTGAGTCGAAAGCTACCGGTGGTGGGTTTCGCGGGTTTGGGCCTCAAAACCCGGGCGGAGCTTCCGAGGAAGCGGGGATGGCACGTGGCGGAATCCTAGAGGTTGCGTCGAGGCGACGGCAGCTCCCGGCAGGAAGCGGGTCGTCCATTCAAATGAGTGGCTGAGAGTTACCGACTTGGATTACATTGTCTTAGGGCTAGGTAATTCGGTCTTGTATCTAGGGGGTCTTTGGGAAATAGCCAAAGCCTCGTTAAATAGAGGATGAAGGGGTATCCCTCATTCTATCTCTTGCATTACTCTCTCTCCCACCTATTCCTAGGTTTTCCCTTCCCTAGCTTCTTCTTGCTTGAGATCCACTGTATCACCGGTGTAAGAACTTGTGATTGTTGTGAGGAATCGGAGGCTGTAACCTCCGTAAGCCATGGTGGCTTTGATTTCGTGATTGTGTCCCCGGTTTGCTTGTGTTCTTCCCGTTTTGCTTTTTCTCTCTCTTTTTCCCGAGATGATTTCTCTTTGTGGAGAGTAGCTTTGCAAAAACCACTTGAACCAAGTTGTTCGTATTCGTGAGGAGCTTCTTTGCACCGAAGGAATTCTCCTCAAACCTCATGAGTGCGTAGATCGGGCAATTTCTTTGTGGCGTTCTTCGTTTTGCTCTCTTCTCCCCCAAATCCGAGTGTTCCCGTTTATCCTCTCCAAATTGAGCGTTGGACCTCCTGACCTCCAAGCTCCGGACCATAGCGAGTGGTCCGGTGGTCTTGACCTTTCACGTGTCAAGCAGCAAGGGGTGTCGGACCACCCTTCGGACCTCTCGGTTTTTGAGCTCCGGACCTTTGACGAGTGGTTCGGTGGCTCTGCTGAGAAACGCTACCACGCGTCGGAACTCTCTCCTTGGTCCGACGGGGTAGTCCGGTGGTCAGGTCCGGAGGTAAGGTGCTTACTGGATTGTCTGGCGAGTGAGCACCGGGCCCCTTCCTTTGTCCGGAGGTGGCGTCGGACTAGTCCGGAGCCTCTGGTCCGGAGCTAGGGTGCTCACTGTGTTCTTCTGTCTCAATGGGTGAAGGTGTCGGACCTAAGCTCCGGACTACTCGCTATAGTCCGGTGGCTCTGTCCCATCTGGTCCGGAGCCTCTGTTGAGCTGTTGTTTTCTCCGTTTGAGTTGCGGTTTGTTTCTCTGGGTTCTTGGCTAGCTCCGTTGTGTTCCTAGGACTTCTCCTAGAACATCCACCCACTTGTGGGTCGTGAGCTTAGTTAGTGCTTTGGGTTGTGCTTGGGACAAGGGTCAAGATCTTCCGAAAGGAATTTTTATTTGGCTCTCATTCACCCCCCCCCCTCTGGTCGTCGTTTCCGGTCCTTCAACGACATACTGCAGCTTGTGCCCAAAAAAAAGAGCACCAAAAATTTTAGTCCCCAGCTTGTTGTACCGAAAATTTATCCCGCCACTAATCACCCATTTATCCCCTGAATTCGTTTCATTCCTTTCATTCCCCCCATTTCTCATACCCTAGCCGCCGCCTGCAGTCAACCATCGTCGACGAGCTGCTTCCTCAACCACGATGACCAGGTACCTCATCGCCCAACCGAAACACAACCGTCGTCGACGAGTTGTTCCCCTCCCCCTTTCAACCTATTTTCCACCCCACCAAAGAGGCAGACTACTTCGTCGCCTACCACAGCCGGCGACGAGTCGCGTCGTCGCTGACTACTTCGGTCGCCGCATCCCTTTCTATCTCGTCCCTAGAACATTCTGGCCCCATTCACATTTCACTCGCAACGACGTAACCCTAACCATTGCAGGATTTGGGTCATCGTCGAGGACTTCGCACTGGATCTGCTTCGTCGTCGACAAGGGTTCACCGCACCAGCTCCGCTTCCCCTTTGAGGACCTCGATGGTTGCAACTAGGGGGCAACGCAAAAAGAAACCTGCACAAGAAGAAGGTAATACACCTCCACTGTCCACAAATTCAGTTTTCTCTCATTCGTATAGTTCCTACTCCTCTTTAGCTTTGCATAGGCTGTGCAAATTAATAATTTATATACAGATTTGGAATATCTATGCCCCCAATCGCACTTGAAAGTAGTAATTCATGAAGTTCTGTTACTTCACATATCACCTGTACTCTTCCTTCGCTCTAATTTGTTTGTAATAACTAACAACCATATGCATATATTATTCGATGTTGAAGCTGGGATATTAATATAGTTCCTTTTCTAAAAAAACGTATCCCATCTCTGTATTAGTAAATTCCTGCTCTCTTATGTATCCAATTAGTATGACCTCCTAATTCTTAGTAAACTCCTTTTTATGAACTAATAGACACACATTGTGCTATCTTGCAAGTAATACCACCTCCAATAACCGATTATGAGAGGCTGTGGGATATACGTGTTGTGGAGAATTTAAAGAAAATGCAAGCAATGGGACTGCAACATCTAGTTGCTGAGGTTAATAATTCTGTACCGCAACCTTCATCAACCAAGGGGAAAAAATCAAGAAACAAGAAAACCAACAGTTCAGATTCGGAGTCATCAGAGTATCTCCTTGGTGATGATGATCAAGGAGATAGTGATGATAATGATGACACTGAATCTGATGAGCAGCTACAACCCCTGGCAATTAAGGTGCTTTTTTAACCTTCCAAGTAGTGGATGGGGAAAATTTGAATTGCATTTGAATGTTTTCAATCCGATCTTTAATATATGATCCTGCTTTTGAGATTCATCTTGTTTATTTCATACCTGTAATTAATATATGGTCTTGCTTAATATTGCATATGACTGACTTTTTTTGCACGGTATCCTACTAGGGTACAAGGAAAACCCTCACTTCAAAGTCAAAGAAGAGAAATCCTAGCATGCTGCCAGGAAGTAGGAACAAGAGGGTGAGGGTAGCTGCAGAATCAGAGGTGCAGCATTCTGGAGTCGAAAGAAGATCATCAAAAAGGCTGAATAGTGAAGCTACAAATGGGGACAATGTAGAGGCTCCTACAGATGTTGCTGATGGCATACCAGACAACTGTACTACACCTAGAGTTACAGATCATGAGAGACAACCTACAGAGGAAGACAGTGGAGCTGCTGGTCTTGACAGTACAGGTGGTGAGGAAGGCAATATAGATGGAGGTGAAGGAACTTCAGCAAGTTATAGTTTTTTTTCATTGAACTATGACATCTCTTTTGCTCATTTACATGAAACTAAAACATTTCATTAAATGCGGATTCTATTTTTTAGCTACTGCAGAGCGAGCTCCAAGGAGACGTAGGGAAGCAACTAAGGGAAAACAGCTGGACAAGATGACTAAAGCTATGAAAAGGAGATTGCCCATAGCTGTTGATGAAGGCAATAAAAGGCCTCATGATCCTGTTCAAGCTGCCAAGTTTACATCAGAGGCTGGCATCATTGTTCGAGAAAGCATGCATGTCCTACCTCATTGGAAAGATTACAAGAAAGACGACAAATACTACAAGACTTTTGTAACGCAGCTAAATGTAAGTGCATTACTCCTTTTATGCTTAACTTGTATACATGTTTAACCTGAATTGACTAACTAACTATGGAATTGTCATTTACCTAGGGACGCTTGACCATTACTAACAATGGTTCATCAACTCATGCTTTGGAATTGTGACCAAACTTTTTCATCTTCCGTGACGATTTCAAACAGCAATCTGTGACCAAACAAGAACCAATCGAAACAAGCCACGTGGCAGAATCCGATTGGTCCACATGGTGGCAACGCAGCATCCGGGTCAGCGCTGACGTCATGCGCCACGTCAGCTATGACGTCATCAGCCATGTCAGCATCATACGTGGCAAGCGTCGTCGGGCCGTTTCCTAACGGGTCGTTTATGACGATACCAGAGGTCAATCTGTGACCAAACCGGACCGTCATAGGTTACAAACGCCGTTAACGTCGCTGTTTTGGAGCAACGATGGACGCTAGATCGTGACCAAAACGGATCGTCACAGAAAAGAAATCACTTCCGTGACGATGGTGTTTTCGTCACAGAATAGAGGCACATCCGTTACGAAAAAACCCATTTTGTCACCGTAGATCAAATGTGACCCGACCTCAACGACGATCCCATTTTCGTTAGAAATTTGTCACAGATTACACTTTGTGACATTTTTAGCATCTTCAGTGACGATCTGAGTACATCACAGATGGTCAGATCCCTACTAGTGTAAGTGCTAGGAGTTGATTGAATCCCAATTGTTGCATTACCTTCCTTGACATTTCAATTACCTACCTTGTTAACCTGATAAATAAAAGTAAAAGCAACTGCTTAGCCTTCTTAGAATAAATGGTTACATTTGTTTTTACTTGTATTATCCCATGGGGGTAATACCGATCATGGTTGGCTATATTCTACTATCGTGGGAAAGAACAAATGGTAGTAATGAAATGCGGTCAACTGGAAGGCAAGGGCACCAAGTGGTTTAGACTTGGGGACAGTCCGTCTGTTGGATCGTATAGGTTTGTATACGATGGTGGCCCTCTTACATATTCGAATGCGCCCTTTCACATAGGGGCCGATGTGAGTTTCGACCCCGAAGCCGAGTAAACACTGTCCGGGCCGACTCTCAGCCTACTTTTTGCACCCTCTAGTTTGGAGATACGACCTGCTCCGTGGTGGCCAATTGATTTCTCCAATTGGGTGGACTACTCTGAGATCGTGGCGTTACTACCTGAACCTTGTTGAGCGGTAACACAATGCATGGACCCGATGGGGAAAATGTGTGTGTGTTAAAGGTAATCTTGCCAGCTGGTTATATATCGATTCGAGTCGCCGCCTCCCACCAGATAGTGGGGGATTATGCTGAGCTTCACCACGGTACAACTCCATGTGACATCGTAATGCACTACAAGATTCGCACAAAATTTTAACGCGCCAAAATTGTGGTAAAAGACCCAAAAACGTTGCAATAACCGGAATGACAACGGTAGAAAAATGTTGCGAGACGTCGCAAGACAAACTGTGGCAAGAGCCTTCCGCAACGTTTTTCTGTGTAGTGTTGCAAATGCAGACGTTGAATCGCAACACTTGGGGCGTTGCAACCTATGTTGTTGCTACGTTTTCATGTGTGGTAACAACAACTAATACAACGCTTGAGGCGTTGCTAGAACAAGCAATGTCAACGTGACCATGTCGTGGCAAATGGTACAGTCGCAACGATGACGAGAGTTGCAACACAATGTATTGCCACACTCTAGATTTGGTTGTTATACGTGACTTTGCTATTGCTACGTAGAATTGGTGTGACAAGTCAGGTTATATCATAACACCAAGAAATTGTGGCAACATGTTGATTTATCACGACCTAGATTTGGTTGCAATATTTGTCATTCGCTCTTGCTACATAAAAACATTGTTGCAATTCAGTTTATGTCGCAACACAAAAAATTGGTGACTACACGAGCAGATGATATTACTACGAGGAATGTGTGTTGCTATAGTATGTTTTGCCACACTAAATTTAGTTGCAAATATTTAATTTTACAACACCATTTGTTTGGTACCGCCAGGTAATATTACAGCGTCATTTAGTAATTCAGAAATCAATAATTAAAATGAACAAATCATGAGATTAGAGCCACTTAATGAGAATAGACAACCATTCATTAAATACACAACCCATTGTAATAATAGTATGTAGTATCACAAAGATAAATGGTCTCCTAAAATATTTTGAAAGATAACAAACAAAGTTTAAATTTGCTACGCTGCTTCATGACATCTCAAACTTGAAACACTCCTTTTTTTTATCAGCTCTCTACTAGAATTGTGGGCTTGCTAAACGTGGTAGCACACAACTTGTCGATTTAGAAATGCTCTAGCTCATCATGTCATGACCCCAACCACTTCATCAACTTGCATCTTTCTGCATAAAATGTTACGGTCATCATAAATATAGTGCTTTTTTGTTCGAACATGAAACATAATTTGTTTATTTATGACAATTATAGCATTGAAGCTTACATTCAGTTCCTTTTGTTTCATGTTGCTCGCTTCTTGTTATTCACATAGTACATCACATGACAATGCATGAAACCAAAAGATTAGTACAATTATTAGTTAGAAATAGACAAATGGTTCTTTATTTCATCCCTTCCCAAAAGCTGACTGATTCACTGAGAATGTGAGGCTTGTCATGAGAATGTGTTCCACTGAGCAATGTTGATTATCTTACCTTATCCTTTTCTCCGGTTTTGTTGCTAGCAATAAGGCTAACTGATTCCAAACAGCACCCCACTGCATATCTAGCATCTAAGTAACAGTAATAAAGGATAATCAGATTTCTATTAGCAGGATTGGAACCTAACAATACTATTGTTGGATAAAATAAAACAAATGGCTATCGGAACACACATGCTAATAGCTTCAGATGATATGAGGATTTAAACTAATAAATAAATTATGTTACCTCTGGCACTAGCACTCTATGAAGAAGGAACTCTCTTTCACTATCAACTAACAATGCAGCAGCAGCATTGATGAGTGCAGCGTCGTGGACAATCACACGGCGACGGCGACGCCTTTCAAGGACCAGGTCTATATAATAACCAAGGAGATAACATTAACAACTGTACAGATGTAAAAACATCTGCAATCTCATGTTACTACAATGAAAAAGCACAGTAGTAGAATAATTTAAAATTAGCACAGTACAATGCCTAGTAAGCACAACAGTACAATGAAAAAATGACTTGTAAGGAATGCCTAGTAAGCACAGGAGTAGAATAACTTCAAATTAGCAATCATCATAGTTTTTTATCAATATAAAACTACCAAATTCAGTCATTGGCCAATTGTGAAAGCTCAGTACAACTATAAAACTAAATATAGGACAACTGCAAATCAAAGATTTGCCACCCAGAACATGTAAAACAGAGTACAACCTCTGCAATCTCATGTTACTACAATAAAAAAGTATTAATAATTGGCCAATCGTGTTATCTCAGAGATTATCATGTCTATTCATCATCAAATTTCAGAGATGACTAATTCAGGCCTGCATATATACAACTATACAAGTAATTGTACTCATGAGCCATGACTACGCGCAAGTATGCATATGTGCGTGTGCTGAAATGAAACAATTTCATGCAGTGCTGAAATGAAACAAATAGAATGATTAAAACATCCGTCGTCTCATATGCGTGTGTGTGCTGTCTACCTGTCCATACATCAAGTATACAAGTATACAGCAAGCTAGTATACAGCAGAACAATGTGCGTGTGTTTGTCAAAAGCTAGTGATTAAAATATCCCCGTCCCTGCAATATTGCAAGTGTTTGGATGCAGAAACAAGAAAAATAAGCGTCTTCCACACCATAGGCACCCAGATCAATCAAGAACCTACCATGCAAATCCAGTCGATGGCCTCCCGGCGGACGCAGAGATCGACGCCGCCGCCGCCGTGCAGCCTCTCGCAGTAGTCCACCCTTGGCATGTGCTCTCGCTCCTTCTCCAGCAGACCAGCCACGCATTCCTCCAACTGAGGCGGGAACAAATCCACGCCGAAATCATCCCTGTAGTCCGGCGACCGGCCTCTCTTTCTCCCAACCGCCTCCAACTCTTCTTCCTCCTCCTCGTAGCACAAGATGCTGCTGTGCTCCTCGGCGTAGAGGGGCATGGACGCCGGGAGGGACGTGTCGGGGATGGAGGAACCTCGGCGGCAGCGCGGGGAGGGACGGGTCGGGGATGGAGGACCTCGACGGCAGTACGGGGAGGGACGGGATGGAGGACCCGGCGGCCTCGCATAAGGGAGTTCGAGCAGACGCCTAGCCTGATTTGTGACTGGGAGCTCGAGCGGGAGCGAGGGCCATGGTCGCGGCCTCTGCGAGTGCTGCCGCCGCGCGCTGCCGATTCATATCGGTGGGTCGGGGTGGGGATAGGGGAAGGGATCGATAAGACAGAAACTAGGGTTTGGGAGAGAAACCATAGTTCTCAACCATTGGATCGAGAGATGGACGGCCGATATCAATTGAAGTTGCAGCTGGGTCTATGAGAGGTATTGGGCCTATCTTTTATTTTGGGGTAAAATGGAGTCATCCTTCTGGATTTGATTAATAGTGAAGTTTACGTATACATTATTATGTTAAATATTTACAATAAATGATATTTAGTAACATTTTCTAAAATGATAATATGATAGGTATTGATTCTAGAAAAATACAGGAAGAAAAAACCATCACATTTGGAGTTAATATGAGAGAAAAACTAGTTACAAGTTTCAACTACAGATTAAAAAAATAAATCACACTTGTTTACACAAGAGAAAAAACCATTGCATTTGGAGTTAGTATGAGAGAGAAAAACTAGTTACAAGTTTCAACTACAAATTAAAAAACGAAATCACACTTGTTCATCGTGAACAAGTGTTATTTGTTTTTTTAATCTGTAGTTGAAACTTGTAACTAGTTTTTCTCTCTTATACTAACTCCAAATATGATGGGGTTTTTTCTTGTATTTTTCTAAAATCAATACCTATCATTTGAGTTGGTTCATCTATTAATGTGACTAATTTAAAATAATTTAAATTTTGAATTTCAAAAAATGATAACTTGAAATCCGTTTTCGAAACTCTAAATGAGTTCAAATAGAAAATTCATGAATACCAAGTTTGTTAAACTCATCAAGATCTACATTTTTTGTTTTGGTCAACTATTCATTTGACAAAGTTTGTACAATTCAAATTTTGAATTTTTAAATTTTGACACATCCAAATTAGTTTTCGAAACCCTAAATGGTCTTAACTAGAAAAGTCATGAATACCAAGTTTGGTCAGCTCATCAAGATCTACGTGTTTTATATTGGTCATTTTTACATTTGAGAAAGTGTTATAAAAGTTTAGTTTTAAATTAACAAGTCTCTCGTAGAGTTTTATAAACTCTTGGTAAGATTCATAATTTTATAACTAATATTTATAACTAAGGGTATCTCATATAGTTTCATAACTCTGAGATTCATGATTTTGTGATTAATGTTTATTAGCACTTTCTCAAATGATATTGTTGGGAATAAGTGAGTAGTGCAGTGGTAATGCAATTTGGGTTGCTACTAGAGGTGTTGGGTTCAAACCCTGTTATTGCATATTTATTTTATTTTTGAAATTCGTTATTTCCTTTAAATTTAACCATATTTAACGAGACTTGGACCCACAAATGTCTTAAAAAACTTATATGTTGCTGCATATTTATTTTATTTTTGAAATTCGTTATTTCTTTTAAATTTAACCATATTTAACGAGACTTGGACCCATAAATGTCTTAAAAAACTTACATGTTGCTACATATTTATTCTTTTTTTAATTCGTAATTTATTTTAATTTAACTCTATTTGATCAAACTTAGAATCATAAATGTCTTAAAAAATTAGACCATACATTAACATATAAGTAGCATAGTGGTTTATCCATGACCTAGATAGTCCTAATGGCATAGGTTCGATTTCTGTTGCTGTCATAATTTTTTTTAAAAAAATAATAATTCACTTATTGGACATGTCATTTTTGTTATAATTAACATTCATTTATTAGTTGTTTTTCAGAACTCTTGCTGCTGTATATTTATTATTTTTTGAAATTCATTATTTATTTTAATTTAATGTTTGATCAGACTTAGACCCACAAATATCTTAAAAAATTAGATCATGCATTAACATATAAGTAGTCTAGTGGTTTGTCCATGACCTGGACAGTCCTAGGGGCATAGGTTCAACTCCTCTTCCCTTCACATGTATTTTTAAAAAAAACAATTACGTTTTCTATTTACCCAATTAAGAGTCCCTTTAAGTTTTCTATTTATCCAATTAATAGGCCAAATATATTACATTTCCTGTAGTATATCATAACGACAACCGAGATTTAGTTGCAACCAAACACATTTGTGGCAATAGTACATACTTTTCCCTCGCCTATAACACTTTAGTTGCAATTAACAACTATCAATTGCAACGTACCAAATATGTGGCAATTCTAGCTTTATATTGCATCAGTTTTATTATTCAGTTGCAATAATCCACACCCTAATTGCAATGGTCCTGAGAACTTCTTACAACGTACCAAATGTGTGGCAATTCTAGCTTTATATTGCCACAGTTGTATTATTCAGTTGCAATAACCAACACCTTAATTGCAATGGTCATGAGCAACCTTGCAACCCACCAAGACTGTGGCAATACAATGAATCAATAACAACTATGTACTTTATGTTGCAAGAGCACTAGATAGTTGCAACGCTAATCAACATTAATACCACGAAATGTCATCATGGCAAACGTGCAAACCTATGGCCACGGTTTATAAAAAAGGGTTGCTATAGGGATAACATATTGCCACGGTTTGGACCAATGTTGCAGAACGTCCCCATTTTACCACAGATTTTCAGGCGTTGCACGAAGGGTAGTGTGGCAATATTGTGCGAGTCTTGTAGTGATGGTTCTACTAAAATATTGATGAAGAAATTGGATATATTATTATATTGTTTGGTTAGATCAAGTGTGTGCTCTAGTACAGGTACAAAAACCTAGAGATAAATAATAGGATGGAAAATGGCTGCTCTCTAATTTTAAGTTATATTTTCTTGCTCGCGTTTCCGCAAAAGCGAAGTTTATCCAGATCCACATAAATAGCCATGCATATCCTTGGAGTCTTTATTTTCAGTTAGACGGGTAAGTCTAGCTGAGTACATTCCCGTACTCGGGGTTTATCCCGTTTTTTGCAGATGGCCAAGTATACTTTGGCAATTGTAAGCATTGTCTCTATCCTGTTGAGGGAGAAGAGGAGTAGACTTTGGGCAAGGTCTTTTACGAGCTCATCTTTTGCTGTTGTTGGACGTGATCTCGTGGGCACCCCTATCTATTAATGGTATTAGTGTGGAGTAAAACTTTGGGTTCGAGTTTCAAAACAATGTTTTATTTGGCCACACGTGTTGTGGCGTGAGTACTACTTCATTTGGAACAAAGTGTTGTAATAACTTTATTTCATACTTCAAGTATTTCGTTTAAATTGTTGGTTCATTTGAATGTGCATACCTGAGTTTGCACGATCTTGGTTGGAGATACGATTGTTAGAAATCCTTCGAGATTTCTGGACTACCGGAATTATATGGGCTCAAGTGCCTTCGGTGGCAGTTAAATCAGCTACTTGGGTACTTGATCTCTTGTAATTTGGGCGGTTCTGCCACATTTTCAAACTTAAATTCTCTTGAGTTTTGGTTGGAACTACTTTGATATAAGAATATACTCTGAACCTGAAACTTGTGGAGGCATATACTTAAACTAAGTCTAAGTAGTTGGAAGATATGACATGAAGGTCTAGATACTATTTATCTTACTCCTAACAATACTAAATTCTGGTGATTTATCTTTTGAAAAATTAAAATCTTACATGATGAGCTCTTGTATGACATAGTTTGAATTCCTACCAAAGCCATATACATTTACATAAATCTAGATTAGGAAGACTCATTCTTGCTACTTGTCTTTGTATTGAGTGTTGTCAACCTTTAGACCCTGTGAAGAGTTTCGTCATGCTTTTAAAATCAATATCACGACACCACCCAAATATGCACTACTCTACACTGGAATAGGTGCAACAACATGCCATTTCATCCACCAAAAAAAGGTCTTACTCTTACACTAAGAGTAACCACCACCAAAAATATTCATTCCATTTCAATTCATTCAATAAATGTTCCAAAGTTCTTGTTCTAATCTCTCAGTAGTTTTTCTTGGTGATAGGGGTATGAGCTATGCAAAAGCTATTCGAAAAAAAGAGAAAAGAAAAAATATATGAAGAGAGGAATTAAAAATGGACAAGTGTCTGGCGCAACTCTCAGAAAAATAAATAAAGAATAAGATAGCTCATACTCTCTAGCCATGTTGTTCAAAAATATTCCATATTCCAAAAGAGAGATTCATTTCAAGGAGCAAAGTAGAATTAGGTTTTCACCATCACCCCCATATATCCACCATATATCCACCATATTCACACACATGCACATCTTGATTTGATTGTATGACTTGACTCTCTATGGATCTATTGTTTGACTTTACAATATATACAAAGTAAGTATGTTACCCTTGTTAAGCCATTCCTATGAACTCAACTATATTTACAAGTATAGGAGGGCATGACATTATTAATGCCTTAGTGAGATCAACAAATACCACATACATAAGAGATTTGAGGATGTCATACAATTAAGCTCTGAGTTTTATTTCAAAAAACATTACAAACCTAGAATTTTGGTAAAGTAAAGAGTTTGAGACATAGTGCCTGATTTGATTACTCTGTCTTTCGATTGCTCAAGATCCAAGTGATAGTTAAAGACCCATGGTTAAAGGTAATACAGGTGAGTTCGAAAGTTAGAGTAGTTTTTATGATTCATAGAAGATTTTTTGTTTGAAAGCATATGAACTTCTAAGGTGTGAAAGCATCACAGCAACTCCTGATCCAAGTTTGTTAGATAGGCTTTGCTAGGGACTAGCAAAGGGTAAGTTTGGGGGAGCTTGTTGACTATCGTTAGCGTCAACTTTTTAAGCAATTAAAAACATGATAATTGGATCAATCAATATAATATCTAGAAATATAGGGTTTTATCTAACAAATTCCACGAGTTTTGGTGTTTCATTATTTTCTAGGGATTATTCCAGAAAAGCATATAAAGGAAAGCAAATCAGAAGAAATATCGGAATACATCCGCAAGGGAAATAGTGTCCATTGGACTCAGGAAGGACCTAGAGGGCACCCAAAGGAAGCGGGGCCCGAGAGGCTGACTTAGTGGGTCGGCCAGCCTGGGCCCATGCCGCCCGGCACCCCGAGAGCCCACTTACCGCCGCCTTCTGGAAGGTTCCTCCACCGCCTTTGAGGAGTCATCTAGGCCCTATCTTAAGTCGGTTTGATCCAACGACCATCGTGCATCCCACCGGGCTATAAATAGAGCCTTGTATCCCCCTCCTAGAGCCAAGCCAGATCAAAATCTCAAGAGCTAAAACCCTAATTCCTATCTAGTAGATCTAGGCCAGCAATTCAAGAGAGATTAGATTCATGTAGATCTAGCTCTATTTAGAAATTAGAGATTTAGAGTTGGAGAGTATAGTTGTGGAGGAGTTCTGGCCTGTAGGTTCTTCTTTCATCGCTATATTCTTTGGGATCAGATTCCTCTCGCCCAGGATCTATATTCTAAGATACCCTAGTATTCAACTTTTGGTTCAAGTAAGCATTTACTCTTATTGTTCTTTATGTTTGTAACTCTTCTTGAGTGTTTTGATCTTGATAGCTTCTTGATTAAAGTAGTAATTCATAGTGTAGGCGTGGTGCCTAGGCTAAGTTTACTAGCATTTGTCCCTTGATTTTCTGGATAATGGTAGCTCACGTAGGTGACTCTTATAGCTACGTTGATTCCTCTGTAGTCCGTTTCCCGTAATAGGTTTGACAGACATATAGATGCTTAGTAGGAGAGAACTATGTTATCTGCTCTTATTTAAGTCATTGTCCTTAAAGATCATAAAAGATAAAGCTTACCTAGTGACCAGAACTAGAAAGTCCTTGGTTTTTTCTCTCTTATCAATAGTTATCTATACTTGTTTGTGAAACGGGTTAAGTTAATATAGACTTAGTCATCCTCATACACCGTTCCTTTGGGTTTGATATTAAAACTAGGTTATCTCGGTGAAGTGCTACATCGGTGTTTATCTATGCGCTTGCGGATAATGAATTTACTCGTTTGCTCTAAGAAATACAAACAATGACCGAATTACCTAGTCCTGAGACACTATAATCCAAGTCGGAGATATTTTCCTCGCTTCTTGATCGGACGGCACCGCTTCCTGCCCGGACTTGCCGTCACCTCGAGGCAACCTCCAGGATTCTAGCCTGTGTTGTCCCCGCTTCCTCGGAAGCTCCGCCCTGGTTTTGAGGCCCAAACCCACCACTAGTAGCTTTTGGCTCAACTACCAAACCCCGAGTTTTGAGGCCCAAACATGGAAACCGTCCACCGGTGGTTTTGCGGCCCAAACCACTAAACAACTCGACTTGAGCCACTTCTTCCTCGCCCGGTCAGACTCCAAGTCCCATGAGCCTCCCGCTCAACTCGCTCGTCCGCTATCTTGACTTGGTCGATTTGGTCTACCTCCATGTCTTCTCGCGCTCACTGGTGCCAAGTACTAGTCACCATAGGTAGTCCGCCGGCCCTCCGGTCCATTGGTCTAAGCCCCACTTTCGCCCTTCCCTGCTCTCAGTCCATCAGCACGGCAAGCCTCTAGTCGACCTTCACCTCGTCATTGACCACTGCCTCCAGGCCTAGCACCTGCACACCACAAGCCGATAGACAGGCACACATTTCTGCTTTCATACCAAGATTAGTAGAACCTCTCAAATTGAAACACTCAACTGTTGGACAATCACTAATCACAAAACTAAACAACATGGGCATATATCAACCTTGTGTTCGCAAAAGGTGTCAAAGAAAGAGGAGGTGGTGAAGCCCAATTGGACCAACGACTGGTCTCGGTGTACGCTGCGGAAGGAGGAAGTTCAAGGGCTCATCGCCGCCGGTGTTCTGCAAGATGAAGTGATTGTTGGGTGGAGAGCGGCGGCGGGCGAGAAGTTCTTGACACCAAATATTAGGGAGCTCATCGTTTTTGAGCCATTCTTCAGGTGCTGATTCAGGGTTCCTATGCATCCTTTCTTTGTGACCTTTTGGAGTATTACCAGATCAGATTGTGCAACTTGACTCCAAATTCAATGTTGCACATTGCGGTCTTTATCCACTTATGCGAGGCGTACCTAGGGATCGACCCTCACTTCGAACTATTCTGGTACTTCTTTCGCCTGAAGTACAACGGTACCGACGCTTTGCGTGTTGTTGGCTTGGTTTACCTCTAGCTTCGCGACGGGATGTCTGGTAAGTACATCACCATGCTGTTGCACTCAAAGGTGGCGGAGCACAAGAGCCGATGGTTCTACGTTCACTAAGAGGAGCCGTACACCTGCTGTGACCCGGCGTTCATCCTTGAAGCGCAGCCAAGCTGGTCCGCCTGGCCTTCTTCGGCCAGAATGGGCCAAGTGCTGGAGCTCCTGAGCTTGGTGGATCGGACGATGGTCGATGGTGTTGTTCTCGACTGGAACTTCCTTCTGAGCCGCTGCCAGGCATGCAAGGAGAGGCACCATTCGACGTTTAGTTATATTGGGCTTCATGATTCGACACGGGAGACGTCGGACGTGCTGAGCGTCGAGGAAGGGCAGAAGCACCTCGTTGTGCTATTCGATCTCTCCTCTTACAAGTATCTGTCAAATCCAAAGAAGCCTTTTCATTCAGAGAGGCCTCCGCCTCAGGTGAGGCTTCCTGTCCTTCGTTGTTTTCTTTGATTGGGTCGCCTTGGATTTCTTGATGACGGATTTATCATAGATCAATGGGCAGGACTGTGATGTGTTCTTATCGCAAGTTCCATCGGTGGAGTGGCCCGTGGCCGTCGACTAGATGCCGCAACAGATGGCGTCGGATGTCGACGGTGAGGATGATGAGGCAAGCGATGATGCGCCTCGGATTGGGCGAGTCTCCGAGGCTCGGTATGGATAGCGCCATGCATGCGACGATGCTAGGAGGAAGCGTCCAGCTGCCCTTCTCCCAAGAAGAAGAAGCCGTTGGTGCAGACTGACGGTAACTTCAGCATCAACAAGGGCGCAGGTCTTCCTCTGACCCCATTGGCGGACTGGACCGACAACATGTCGACTAGTGAGGATTATGTCGCGCTGGATGAACATGCCGACCTAGGGTCCTCATAGTCAGGCGGTGGAGGGGCCGTCCCCGGGGAGTCGGCTAGGGCGCTACGAAGGTCGATGACTCCTGAAAGGCCTGCGCCCCCATGCTAGGCTGCCGGTGTGGCGGGGCAGCTGCGATGGATGGCGTCCATGTCGGCGGCTACACAGGCGCCATAGGTACAACATTTCACGAAGGCGCAACAGACGTTTGCCTTGTAAGTGCCTTCTGCTTAGTCTTCATGTGTTGAAATCCTTATCGAGGTTACATTCTTGGATTCTATCTTTCTTTTACTGTAGCTCGGCTATGTCTGATGATCCCAGTGTGCCACACGGAGCGGCTAGCGTGCCCCTTCAGACGTAGGTCCTCTAGGAGCTCGAGGACTCCTAGATGCCAGCACGAAGAGGGTCTGCTAGGGTCCCGGAGGTCTACGACTTGGTGGAGGAGCCAACGGTTGACTGTGTTGGGCGTATGCCCTAGAGGTAATCATAGAGATGATTGTATTTCCATGTATCCATGACATGTTATGAGTTCAATGAATATCCATTAAAGACAACTTGTACCGATTAGCAATTATATGAATTGTTTGTGAAACTCTTTTACTTGTTTGGTTATTCTAAAGTTGTCCCTGATCGGAGTTCATGCTAAAATGCACATGAATATTAGATCAACACATTATTAGTTGATGACTATGTTTCACAAGTCATAGACATAGAGATGTCAAACTAATAATGTGGGCACATGTATGACATGGGGCTGGATAGACCCGACCTGAGATTGTCTCTAATTCACATCATGTACGTTATGTCCTTAGACCTGAGATTGTCGTATGTACTCAAGATGTGAAACGACCTACTTAGGGACTACTAAACGCTACTCCGTGACTGGGTAGTTATAAAGGTGGCTTTCGGTTTTGTTGGGAAACATGCTGTGAGACATAGTCAATCAAGATGGAATTTGCCACTCTTCATATGAGAGAGATATCACTGGACCACTCAAATGATTAGATCATGAAATGCATGGTCATGCTTGGGTTAAGTGTAAACCTATAAGTTGGACAAAATATCGTAAGGCACATGAATAACATGTATATGGTAGTGTGGTGGTTTGTCTGATATGATCGAAGGGTATGCATAGGAGTTGACATGCCTTGCTAGAGGCTGCTATCAACTATTGGTCGAGTAAGAGTACTTGGACCATGTCTATGTGTGCGTGAGCCCATAGGGTCGCACGCTTAAGGGGCTAGAAGCCTAATTTGGGTTGGACCCGAATTAGACTACGTTTAAGGTTGCTAATGGGCCTCCAATATGGGAGCTCATTAGGACACCTATATAAGAAAGGGGTGGACATAGGGCGAGATTGATCAACGCCTTTTGGTAGCCGCCATTGCACTCCCCACACTCGCACCTAGTACTCCTCACAGACCTAGCAGTCCAGAGGCGTGACGCTTCCTCCCTGCACGTGTGGGATTCCTCAGAGGTGCTGCATCTGGAGCACAAGGACAAACCGCGAGAAGGAGACGTTGAGATGGACGACCTCACAACTACACGGCACCGCTACGACGCGAACGACTATATCGAGTCGCTTCCGCTGCACCTGCGTGTCTAATGGTAATCCCATGATCTATAACTAGCACTAGTTCCTGGATTATGGGGTCCAAAAATTTTGTTTTCCGGCTAGCATAGCAACCTTATAACCCTACTGTGGTATCAAATCCAGGTTAGATGCCTCGTTATAGATTCGGGTATGTGCATATTGTTGACATCTCTTAACGTCGTTACCAAAAATAGATTAATTTCTATTCCTGATAACGATGCCAAAAATAGTGAACCACCTCTCATGCCACTTAAGCCAAGTTGTCATCCCCAGCATGGCAGAGAGATACGGTATTGAAATATGCATTTGCTCCTCTAATAAATATAAATGTGTTTCTACAAGCGCACAAATTATACCGATGTAGCATTTTAACCATGGGTATTCCAGGTATCGTTATTTATATTTTTACCACTGGGAAGGGATACTAAGGAATAAATGAGTAATGAATATCACTGCATGTGTAATGGAGAGTATTCATCTATCTTTCTCAATACAAGATAAATGTCACATAAGATATAGATAATGAATGAATAGTGACAAAAGATAAATAAAATTATCAGCATATATTAGCCACATAAGATAATGATAAGCACCTCAACAGATATTCTAGCAAGTCATTAGCATGGAATTAGGACGAACTACAAGAATATTTCCTAAGTCATTCTTAACTATACAGTCTAGCATATTATGATTAGTGCAATTATACTTGGCAATCATGGCGAGATAAGAATATAATCATGCATAGTGAGATTACTAAGGAAGATGAGAAACATAGCAATCATTTCCCCATAATGGTTCCGCTCTGCTTGCCCTATAAACGGGAGGAGGACTACAAAGGACTCAACAGGACTATCACTCCCGCGATCTACCTCACGATTCGGAATATAGGGTACAATCGCAGATAAATACAGTGTAGGCACCACACCTACACAATATTTACCATTTACCCATAGTAGTGATGGATAAACACTATACGATCCTAAACATGAATATGATTCATATCTAACTAAGTCAATCATATAATCATAATAAACTAAGAACAATATAACTAAGAACATAATCGAATAGAGTAAAGTCATAATCAATATAATGAAGTAGAGCAAAGTGAAAGATCTCTAAGGGCCTGTTTGGATGTATGGAATTGAATCTCATTCTAGGAATGAAATTCTAGTAATTAGATTCAATGGGAATTGAATTAAGGAGAATCTGATTCATTTCAATTATCTTGCTTAGATAAACATGGAAACTCATTCTTAGAATTACATTCCAAATGTTGTTTGGATGATCAAATATTGAAATATATTGCATTCTTAGAATTACATTACAAATGCTGTTTGGATTATCAAATATTGAAATATTTTGCAAACAAGTGTGCGACTACTACACTCCAACCAGAAAATCTCTCTCATATTATCATTACACAACAAAATATCACATAATAATAATACAAGCAAGTGAACTACAGTTCATAACTGACATATATAGGTACCAAAACATGCACTCATTTGCATCACTTGACAACAATGTAACACCGAACTACAGTTCATAACTCAGAAAGGACAAAGTAGCAAAAGACAATACAACAATGTAACATGCACTCAGAAAGGATTCAGCAGTAAGTACTGCAGTAGGCAAAATCATTTTAATGCGCATCACAACCAGCTTATGAGTTACTGGGATAGAACATGATGGCTGCAATTTTCGACAAATGCAATCTTGATCCTCAACAAAATAGTTGGAACACGACTGCCATTGATAAATGCAGATTGCTGCAGCGAAGGGGCCAGATTAGTGGTACCAATAACTCTTCTTGGTAATTCATGGTACTAATAATGCGGCTTCTAAGCAGGAGCAGGGAAAATCAGACACAAGATGGCAAGAACAGGGAGCAATGAGGGAACCAACACTAGTGTCACTGACAGCAGCAGAAAAAAGCTCTTCTCCTTTATCTGTTGCACAGAAACAAATCACTCGCTGCAACGCATCATGCCATCAACATCACATCCATCCATCCACAACAAATTAAAGTAACCACCGAAGCAATTCCATTCCGTACCAAACAACCAGCCAGCCGTGTGATACAACCACCCACAGAACCGTAGTGCAAGCAGTTCCCCCATGCTCAACTAGTCGGCCCTGTTGATTGTTTTTTAGCAGGTGGAGTGGATGTGGGTTCCGGACTCAGGGGTTCCCAGGTGGAGTGGATTTGGAATCACCGATCCCAGATCGACTGTGCAATTGATGACCCACTTCACAGGAGGATTGGGAAAAGAAAACCTAACCTGTCAAACGTAGAGGTCGATCTGGCCGAGGTTGGCGGTGGTGGCGAGGAAGTCTTGGCCATAGAAGTAGAGGAAGCAGGCGTCGTAGAGCACGACCACCTCCTTGTCGAGCGGGCAAGAGACCCGTGCGTGGCGGAACACGTCCGCGATGCAGTCCAGACACGCCGCCGCGTCGGCGTCGCCCCGGGCCGCTGTGGCGAAGAGCGATGCACAGGTGATGAAGAGGAGGAGGATGGGGTGATGGCCGACGAGCAGCGACTAGAAAACCCTAGTCGCCGCCATGGGAGGCGATCTTGCGAGATCAGAGGCGTCGGGAGGGGAAAGGAGAGGCGTCGGGAGGAAGGGGGTCGGGAGATGAAGTCCGAGAATTGTTTTCCATCTGAGAGGATAAGAATTTTCCGTAGGCTTCCTATTCGGGCCAGGAAAGTGAAAGGAAAGTTGATTTCCAATTTGAAGTTTACCCAAACAGGCCCGTCCTAGAATTTAATTCCAATTCAACCCAATTCCGTAGAAACAAACATGCCCTAAGTGTTTTGGGTAATTGATGAAACCTAAGTACTAACCTAGCTCTAAGTGTGAGTAGGTTTAGTACACCAAGGTGAAGTGAAAATGACAAGTGGTGGAGCAAGGAGGAGGCTAAGGAGAAAGCCAACAAGAGCTCACACTTGGAGAAGAAGAGAGAAGGAAGAGACCCTAAGCTATTCAAGGCAAAGGTATAAGATAGGGCTTTTTCATTTTGGTGATCAAGACACCTAGTGGGTGTGATCATATCTAGGATAGGTAACAATACTATTAAGAGGGGAAAATAGTATGTGGTTACAACTATCGAGTGCCATTAGGTTGATCATCATTGCATTGCATCCAAACCTAATGAGCAACCCTTGTAAAACTTGATAAAATATGCCAACTCACATGCACAAGTTAGTGAAACACTTGGTGGTGGCACATGACATCAAGGGAAGAAAAGAAAAGAGAATTCTAACCAAGACAAAAGCTCCGGACCACTTTGCATGTGAGCTCCGGACCATAGGAGGTGGTCCGACGGATGCTCTCAGCACTGGCTGGCAGTCAGAAGAGTTGCGGACTAGTGGTCCGGTGGTGCTCCAGACCATCTGCCAGAGGTCTGGATGATCAGTTGAGCAGAAGTAGAAGACTAAGGCAAGCTCCGGACCAGGAGGTATGGTCCGGTGGTAGGCTCCGGACGTGTGGTTTGAAGCCCAAGCGCGTACTGAGTGACTTGGACGAAAGAAAGAAGAGGCTCCAGACCAGAGGAATTGGTCCGATGGTGACCTCCGGACTAGTGGTCCAAAGCATGGGTGCTTACTGTGTCGATTGTTGAAGCTGAGGCAAAGGCATCAGACCAGGCCTCCGGACTAATGGAGGTGGTCCGACGGTGCTCTGAGTTGTGCGATAACGGTCAGATTTCAAACAGTCAGAGGACGCGTGGCAGATGCATAAGGCGTCAGACTAAAGCGTCGGACCAGACGCTATGGTCCGACGGTGATGAAAGTGGTCCGATGGTCACGTTTTTCAGCAGCCCAAGTGCATAACGGCTAGTTCCTTTGAGGGGGGCTATAAAAGGGTGTGTGGCTGGTTCAATGAGTCTCTCTTGCACATTTGGCTGTTGCATACTATTGTGAGCTTGTGACACACACTCCCACTCATCTCATCATTGATTGATCATCCATTTGAGAGATTTGAGTGTTCAAGTGCATTGCATGAAGTGAGTTCATCTTAGTAGCATTTGGGAGTTAATAATGCTGCGGTTTTCTTGTTACTCTTCGTGATTGCTATCACCTAGACGGTTGGAGCAGCGGTTTGGATTCGAGAAGCTTGGTGATTGTGCTTCGTCAACCACAAGTGTTGGTTGTGCGGCACCCGGTGAAGGGTTTGGCGTGTGATGCCAATTAGCGCATGAACCTCCAAGTGAGTGAGCCGACACAACGAAGACGTAGCTAGTTGGCAAACTAGTGAACCTCGGGAGAAAAATCAAGTGTCAACCTTGTCTCTCTCTTGTAATTGATTGGCTATCTCGGAGTTCTTCATTTGATTGGATCAATCCTATACAAGTAGGTATAATCACCTTTCCCATCCTTGCATTTCCTTATTCACACTTAGTATTTAGGTTGTGCTTGTGGGCTAGTAGAATTGTGTAGGCATTGAGTGATCCTAGAGCTATATTAGTATATCATTTGTGATTAGGAGGCTTCACATCCTCTAGTAGGCTAGTGCAATCCTAGCTTCGCCATCTTGTGATCTAACTTGTTGTTGAGATTGTTTTTAGATTTTGTTTTAGGCTATTCACCCCCTTTGGCCTTGGATTAGGACCTTTCAAGTGGTATTGGAGCTAGTGCACCATTGATTTGAGGCTTAACAACCTACGCTGTGATCATGACTCATATCAAGAACATGAAGAAACCACCAATATTTTATGGTTCCAACTATGGCTATTGGAATGTCAAGATGACCGCACACATAAAGTCAATTAGCCGGAAGGTGTGACTTGTGGTGGACAAGAAGTTTGAGGTTGTGAATGTGGATGCTCCAACTCCACAAGAGGAAGAGAAGTTACAACACAATGACATTGCTCTTAGTGCCATCCATGAGGCTCTTGATGAGAAGGTCTTTGAACAAATCAAGAATCTAGAGAGTGCTCATGAGGCTTGGAAGAAGCTTGAAGAATCATTTGAAGGCACACAAGCCGTCAAGGGGCAATGCATATATTCTAAAGGAGAAGTTTGCTAGCTTCAAGATGAAGGATGATGAAAATGTGCCGGAGATGTTCCATCGGCTTCAAGTGCTACTCAATGATCTCACGACTCTTGGTGGGAAGGTTGAGGAAAAGGACTTCTCTCACAAGTTCTTGAGGTGTCTTCCATCCTGGTTTGACACACTTATGACCTTGATTGTGAGGAGTGGGCTAGACACCATGACTCCAAATCAAGTCTTGGGGGATGTGATGACTCAAGATGCATATCGGGAGAACAAGGAAGAAGATGTCAAGAAGGAAGATAAGGATCAGAAGAAGAAAAGTGTAGCATTCAAAGCTACATCATCACACAAGAGCAAAGGCAAGAGCAAGATTGAATAATCTAGTGAGAGTGAAGACCAAAGTGCTAGTGATGTTGATGAAGAGGAAATGGCTCTCTTTGTGAAGAAATTTGGAAGATTCATGAAGAAGAAGGGTTATGGTGCAAGAAGAAAGAGGACTTCATCCAAGAACAATGATGAACCAAGGAAGTGCTTCAAGTGTGGAAGTTTTGATCATCTCATTGCTCATTGTCCTTACAATAGTGACAAGGATGATGATGATCACAAGAAGAAAGGCAAGAAAGAGAAGAAGCCCCTATTTGACAAAAACAAGAAGAAGAAGGGCTACTCTCATATTGTCACTTGGGATAGTGATTCTTCTTCATGTGGTGAAGATAGTGATCATGACAAGAAGACCACTACCAAGAAGAAGGCTTTTGCAAGCATTGCAATGAGGGACAAGATCTCTCTATTTGACACTCCATCATCATGCTTCATGTCTAAGTCCACTAAGGTACTTTCTCATGATGAGAGTGAGAGTGAGAGCGATAGTGATAGTGAGGAGCCCTCAAAGGAGGAACTCATGACCATGCTTGAACAAGATAAGGATTACATTGACAAGAAGAGGGAGGAATGCAAGGAATTGTGAAAGATCAATGTGGCTCTTGAACAAAACCTTGATGAGGCTGTAGAATCTCATGAGAGGCTAATGGAAGCCCATGAGAAGCTAGTGAAGTCTCACACTAAGCTTGAGAGAGCACATTCCTCCCTCCTTGATCAAAGTAAGAAGGAGATTGTTCAAACATGTGACATGGGAGTTACTTATGATATTCTTGATGAATCTTTCTATACTCCTATCATTGTTTCTCCCACTAACCCTTGTTGTAGCACTACTACTTCCATTTCATCTACTAGTGATGGTTTCACTTGTGATGCCTCACTAATGGTGGAAAATGAAACCCTCAAGAAGGAGGTTACAAAGCTCAATCACTCCTTAGCTAAGGCTTATGGAGGTGAGGTCCGCTTGCTTATGTGCTTGGGTAGCCAAAGAGCATCTCTCTACAAAGAAGGATTGGGCTATACCCCCAAGAATGGCAAGGCCGCTTTTGCTCCTCACAAGACTCGTTTTGTGAAGAACACGAGTAGCTATTGCAAGAGTTGCAAGCAAGTTGGTCACCTTGAGCAAAGTTGCATGAACAAGAAGGCCAACCAAGATGTATCCTCAATGAGAGTTGATTAATTCTATGTCCTTTCCAAGGGTACTAATGGAGTTCATGCCAAGTTTGTTGGTGCACCATGGATGACTATTAAGAAGTCCATTTGGGTACCAAAATCCTTGGTAACTAACCTTGAAGGACCCAAGCAAGTTTGGGTACCTAAAAAGAATTGATCTCTCTTGTAGGTCAATTACAAAGCCGAAGGGAGGCATTGGGTGCTTCATAGTGGGTGCACTCAACACATGACCGGTGATGGAAGGATGTTCAACTCAATCAACCAAGATAGTGATCATGGCTTTGATAGTATCATATTTGGTGACAATGGAAAAGACAAGGTGAAAGGACTTGGAAAGATTGCTATCTCCAATGATCTAAGCATTAGCAATGTGCTTCTAGTGGAAAGGCTTGAGTTCAATCTATTGTCGGTTGCCCAATTGTGTGATCTCGGTTTCAAGTGAATCTTTGGAGTGGAGGATGTGGAAATCATTAGTGTGGATGGTTCAGACATGATCTTCAAGGGATTTCGTTATGAGAACATCTACCTAGTGGATTTCATTGCTAGTGAGACCCAACTCTCTACATGTTTCATCTCAAGATCTAACATGGGTTGGTTGTGGCATAGAAGGCTTGGTCATGTAGGCATGAAGCAATTGAACAAGCTAGTCAAGCATGATCTAGTGAAGGGCTTGAAGGATTGCACATTTGAGAAGGACAAGTTATGTAGCTCATGTCAAGCCGGAAAGCAAGTTGGTAATACTCATCAAAAGAAGAACATCATGAGTACAAGCAAAGATTTTGAGTTATTGCACATGGATATCTTTGAGCCAACTACTTATGCAAGCATTGGTGGCAACAAGTATGGATTTGTGATAGTGGATGACTTCACAAGATACACATGGGTATTCTTCTTGAGTGACAAGAGTGACATATTTGATATCTTCAAGACATTTGTCAAGAGGTGCCAAAATGAGTTTGAAACAACTGTCAAAAGAGTAAGAAGTGACAATGGGAGTGAGTTCAAGAATACAAGAGTCGAAGAACTTTGTGATGACTTTTGAATCAACCATCAATTCTCTCCAAAGTACACTCCTCAATCCAATGAGATAGTTGAAAGGAAGAATAGAACCTTGATTGACATGGCAAGATCAATGCTAAGTGAGTACAATGTTAGTCATTCCTTTTAGGCCGAAGCTATCAACATGGCTTGCTACTCTAGCAGTTGTCTCTATTGTCATGGAATGCTTGAGAAGACTACCTATGAGCTATTGAATGGAAGAAAGCCAAACATTGCCTATTTTCGGGTATTTTGTTGCAAGTGCTATATCTTGAAGAAGGGAACAAGGATGAGCAAGTTTGAAAATAAATGTGATGAGGGATTTCTACTTGGTTACTCTACAACTAGCAAGGCTTATAGAGTATGGAACTTGACTAGTGGAATTCTTGAGGAAGTGCATGATGTGGAATTTGATGAAATTCAAGGCTCTCAAGATGAAGAATAAAACTTGGATGATGTGAGAGGTGACAAGTTGGTCAATGTAATGAAAGATATGGATATTGGTGACATTAGACCAAGACAAGTCCAAGATGAAGATGAGGATCAAGTGACCATTCCAAGTGAGCAAGCTAGTGGTTCTCCAACTCAAGATCAAGCAAATGTAAATGAAGATCAAGTTCAAGCTAGTTCATCATCTCAACCAAATGACATCAACATGCAAGTTCTCCAACCTACCAACATTGCAAGAGATCATCCTTTGGATCAAGTGATTGGAGGCATTCAAAGTGGTGTGCAAACAAGATCGAGATTGACTTCATTTTGTGAGCATTATTCTTTTGTCTCATCATTTGAGCCAAGCAAGATTGATGAAGCTTTGAAGAATGTTGATTGGATCAATGCCATGCATGAAGAGCTCAACAACTTCACAAGAAATCAAGTTTGGGAATTGGTAGAAAGACCAAAGAAGCACAATGTCATTGGAACCAAATGGGTTTTCAAGAATAAGCAAGATCAAGATGGAATAGTGGTGAGGAACAAAGCAAGACTAGTAGCTCAAGGTTACTCACAAGTTGAAGGTCTTGACTTTGGGGAGACATATGCTCCGGTGGCAAGATTAGAGGCAATTAGAATTCTATTGGCCTATGATTGTGCAGATAATATCAAGCTATACCAAATGCATGTCAAGAGTGCATTCCTAAATGGGTATATCAATGAGGAAGTGTATGTTGAGCAACCACCCGTTTTTGAATATGCTAAGAAGCCTAACCATGTATTCAAGCTCAAGAAGGCTCTCTATGGGTTGAAGCAAGCACCTAGAGCATGGTATGAGAGGTTGAGAAGCTTTCTCCTCTCTAAAGGGTTCAAGATGGGTTTGGTTGATACTACCCTATTCACCAAGAAGATTGGAAATGACTTGTTCATCTTGCAAATCTATGTGGATGACATTATATTTGGATCTTCAAATCAACATTTTTGTAAATAGTTTGGGGAGATGATGGCTAATGAATTTTAAATGTTAATGATTGGTGAACTTAGTTACTTCCTTGGATTTCAAATCAAGCAAATGAAGAATGGTACATTTGTGAGTCAAGGAAAGTACATCAAAGATATAATGAAGAAGTTTGGGCTAGAAGAAGCTAAAGGTATTAGTACTCCCATGGGGACTAATGGACATTTGGATAGTGATACAAGTGGCATGATGGTAGATCAAACACTCTATTGGTCTATGATTGGAAGCTTACTCTATGTGACCGCTTCAAGGCCGGATGTCATGTTTAGTGTATGCATGTGTGCAAGGTTTCAAGAATCTCCTAGAGGGAGTCATTTGAAAGCCACAAAAATAATATTGAGATATTTGAAGCATACACAAGAGGTTGGACTATGGTTTCCAAAGGGGTCAAGGTTTGAATTGATTGGATATTCGGACTCCGACTATGCGGGTTGGAAAGTGGATAGAAAGAGCACTAGTGGTACATGTCAAATGTTGGGAAGATCACTAGTCTCATGCTCATCCAAGAAGCAAAATAGTGTGGCACTCTGTACCACCGAAGCCGAATACATTAGTGCGGGGAGTTGTTGTGCACAACTATTGTGGATGAAAGCCACTTTGGAGGACTATGGAATTCAATTCAAGAAAGTCTCATTGCTTTGTGACAATGAAACTGTGGTGAAGCTTACAAACAACCCCGTCCAACACTCAAGGAGAAAGCACATAGATGTGAGACATCACTTCATAAGAGATCATCAACAAAAGGGTGACATTTTCATTGACAATGTGGGCACCAATGATCAATTAGCCGATATTTTCACCAAGCCACTTGATGAGAAGAGGTTTTGCAAGTTGAGGAATGAGTTGAACATCTTGGATTTCTCCAAGATGAGTGGATGCACCTCGCCTATGACATGCCTCTACTCCAACATAGCAAGGTACAATTGATTGACATATGCATTCATCCTTTGCTAGAAATGTGTAGAGCATATAGACATCACTCATGGTAGGCTTATTCATGAAAATCAAATGTCTTCTATAGACATATGGTACCACTATTGCTTCTATGAGTTATTTGATCTAGTGGTAACATATGACATGTTTATAAGCTTGCAACCTCGCATGTTTAGTTTAGAATGCTTATTCTTGTACTTAACCAACATGGCCAAGATAACCATTGCAAGATGTGTGAAGAAGCTTGTCCATGGTTTAAACCATGTTAAGTATTTAAGACAAGTAATCTAGTTTGAACTAAAAATAATATTCACCCCACTTCTTTTTAAATTGACTTGATCCACAAATCTTCCTAAGTATCCTCAAGTGATACATGTTACTACAAGTGGTTTCCTTTGTGGTAATATGTGACAAAGGGGGAGAAAATGTGATAAAATGAGATCATAATCTAAGGAGGAGAAATATGTTAAGAGAATAAGGGGGAGAAATAAGATTTTGAAAAATGAGAAATTAAAATTTGAGCACACAAGTAGGGGGAGCAAGCCTATGAACATTTTGTTGCATTTGAATGTGCATTCACTCTTATGCTTGCTTGCATTAAAGTTATAGTGTTTTCCAAGTGGTTTCTTGCTTGTGTGGTGCATGACTAGTTGTAATCTTGATTGATGACTTGATCACTAGTATGCATAGGAAGTTAGCTAGATATCCTCTCTTGTTTAGTGTGTATTCCAATTGGTATCGAGCTAACCATGTTGCTAAGGGAAAAAATGAAAGACGCACTTCGATTGGTATCACGCTTCAAAGGTCTATTCTTAAAATCTTAGCATCATGTCATAGTTTTCTAGTTGTTCACCCCTCCAAAAGTTCTATCTAAGCATGTGTGTAAAGCTTGAGTCTTATTCATAGAAGTGCACACATGTAGGGGGAGTTAACACTATCAAACAAACTTAGAAATGATTGACCACTATCCTTCATCCTTGTTTTTCATGTGGTGTCAAGCATTTCGGGTTGAAATCAAAATCATATTTCATATCATTTTATATAGGTTGTCATCAATTACCAAAAAGGGGGAGATTGAAAGATCTCTAAGTGTTTTGGGTAATTGATGAAACCTAAGTACTAACCTAGCTCTAAGTGTGAGTAGGTTTAGTACACCAAGGTGAAGTGAAAATGACAAGTGGTGGAGCACGGAGGAGGCTAAGGAGAAAGCCAACAAGAGCTCACACTTGGAGAAGAAGAGACAAGGAAGAGACCCTAAGCTATTCAAGGCAAAGGTATAAGCTAGGGCTTTTTCATTTTGGTGATCAAGACACCTAGTGGGTGTGATCACATCTAGGATAGGTAACCATACTATTAAGAGGGGAAAATAGTATGTGGTTACAACTATCGAGTGCCATTAGGTTGATCATCATTGCATTGCATCCAAACCTAATGAGCAACCCTTGTAAAACTTGATAAAATATGCCAACACACATGCACAAGTCAGTGAAACACTTGGTGGTGGCACATGACATCAAGGGAAGAAAAGAAAATAGAATCTGACCAAGACAGAAGCTCTGGACCAGTTTGCATGTGAGCTCCGGACCATAGGAGATGGTCCGACGGATGCTCTTAGCTCTGGCTGGCAGACAGAAGAGCTGCGGACTAGTGGTCCGATGGTGCTCCGAACCATCGGCTAGAGGTCCAGTTGGTTAGTCGAGCAAAAGTAGAAGACTAAGGCAAGCTCCAGACTAGGAGGTATGGTCTGGTGGTAGGCTCTAGACGTGTGGTCCGAAGCCCAGACGCGTACTGAGTGACTTGGACAAAAGAAAGAAGAGGCTTTGGTCCAGAGGAATTGGTCCAACGGCGACCTCCGGACCAGTGGTCTGAAGCATGGATGCTTACTGTGTCGATTGTCGAAGCTGAGGCAGAGGCATCGGAACAGGCCTCCGGACTAATGGAGGTGATCCGACGTTGCTCTAAGTTGCGCAACAACGGTCAGCTTTCAAACAGTCAGACGTAGAAGGCGTCGGACTAGACGCTATGGTCCGACGGTTATGAAAGTGGTCCTACGGTCACATTTTTCAGCAACCCATGTGCATAACGGCTAGTTCCTTTGAGGGGGCTATAAAAGGGTGTGTGGTTGGTTCAATGGGCCTCTCTTGCACATTTGGCTATTGCATACTATTGTGTGCTTCTGACACACACTCCCACTCATCTCATCATTGATTGATCATCCATTTGAGAGATTTGAGTGTTCAAGTGCATTGCATGAAGTGAGTTCATCTTAGTGGCACATGGGAGTTGATACCGTTGCGGTTTTCTTGTTACTCTTGGTGATTGCCATCACCTAGACGGTTGGAGCAGCGGTGTGGATTCGAGAAGCTTGGTGATTGTGCTTCATCGACCACAAGTGGTGACAGTGAGGGGTTCTTGTGCCTTCCCCATGGGAGATCGCAAAGGTAACTCTAGTGGATTGCGTGTGTCTTTGAGTGCCCTCACCTTGTGTTGGTTGTGTGGCACCCGGTGACGGTTTTGGCGTGTGATGCCAATTAGCGCGTGAACCTCCAAGTGAGTGAGCCGACACAACGAGGACGTAGCTAGTTGGCAAACTAGTGAACCTCGGGAGAAAAATCAAGTGTCAACCTTGTCTCTCTCTTGTAATTGATTGGCTATCTCGGAGTTCTTCATTTGATTGGATCAATCCTTTACAAATCGGTATAATCACATTTCCCATCCTCGCATTACCTTATTCACACTTAGTATTTAGGTTGTGCTTGTGGGCTAATAGAATTGTGTAGGCATTGAGTGATCCTAGAGCTATATTAGGACAACATTTGTGGTTAGGAGGCTTCGCATCCCCTAGTAGGCTAGTGCAATCCTAGCTTCGCCATCTTGTGATCTAACTTATTGTTGAGATTGTTTTTAGATTTCGTTTTAGGCTATTCACCCCCTCTAGCCTTGGATTAGGACCTTTCAAGTGGTATTGGAGCTCAATTATGTTTTAATAATTTTAACTCCTTTTCAATTATGTTTGTTGTTGTTTGTTTGAATACCAAAGTGGTAGATAATTATGTAAACTTTCTTGTCTAATTTTATCATGATTTTTGGAATGATGGTTAAAATCTTTACAACTGTTCTAAGTGTTAACTGAAATATGTTAAACAGGTGGAACATGTTTTCTTGCTAGAATTGTTTGAGCTACTTATGTTTGGATTCAGCAGTATTAACAATTGACTTTGTTGTAGATAACTTGTGCATCTACCTGGTGTTAAATTTTCACTATCATAAACTATTTAGTTTAACCTGGGTACATTTTACAAGTTCAGCTTTAAATCTGTGTTTTCCTATTTCCTTCTAAACAACTTTGCTTGAGGTAACTGTTAGGCTAATTTAATGTTGGATCTAGCTGGAGAGTGTATGGAATGTTTTGTAGAAAATTTCATAAGCTTTACAAAAAGTCCAAGTTTGTAACGAAGACCTCGCCGAATGCCTCGACCTCATCAACACCGCTTACCGCCGACTCCGACCGCATGCGTTGGCCGCACGAAAGAAGAACACCCCAGAAGTACCATAGCCCTTCAAGAGGAGACGTGGCGGAAGCTGTGACCACCAACTTTACAGAGGCCACACCGCATATTCCCCATATTCCACGGGCACCCAGGTGGCAACGGTAAGTGCCGCCGAGCTTTGACTAATAGCAGTAGCGTTCATGTTCCTCCACCGGATTGGACAAGGTGCCAGATCGATTTCTCCAGAGACGATCATCGGGTACGGCATGACTACCCTGGTCGCTTCCCCCTGGTCATCAGCGCAGCTGTCTCGACTAGCCTCTTCAAAAAGATACCCATCGACGGAGGCAGCTCTCTCAATATTATTTTCCCAAGCATGCTCCAACGACTTGAGTTCAGGGAGAGCAGCATCGGCCCGACAAATTTCTCCTTCCATGGCATAATCCCCGACGAAAGCTCGAAGCTGTCTGGACAGATCATCCTCCTAGTACCATTTGAGTCCGACCGCCTAGTCCGCGAAGAACCTGTCGATTTCATGATCGCCGACCTTGATACTCCATACGACGCCATCCTTGAACGACATGCGCTGTCAAGGCTCATGGCGATACCGCACTATACCCACTTAGTGCTCAAGATACCAACACCACAAGGCGTCATCAGTCTACACTTCGATCTTCAGGTCGCCTACGAATGTGAGCAAAAAACAATCGGGGACGCGACCAGGCGGGAGCAACAGTACGTCACCCAAATCTGCCTGTCCGATGCGGTCAAACCACAGGCAGGGGACATCGACGTCCCAGAGCCCTCGACCACGCATGCCTCGAAGAAATCTAGGGAAATGAAGACAGTGGCCCTGGACGACACCGACCCTAAGAAGACTGCCGTGATCGGCGCCGACCTCGACCCCGAACAAGAAAGCGCGCTCATCAGCTTCCTGCGGCGCAACATCAACAGCTTCGCTTGGAAACCGGCTGACATGCCAAGAGTTCCCCGCGATCGCGCCGAGCACTCCTTGAACGTGGTAGAAGGGGCCAAGCCGACTCGCCAGAAGCTTAGAAGGTTCGCACCGGACCGCAAAGAGGCCATCAAAGCTAAAATAACCTGACTCCTAGCTGCAGGGTTCATTAAAGAAGTAAATCATCCCGATTGGCTACCCAATCCGGTGCTTATAAGAAAGAAGAACAATGAATGGAGAATGTATGTCGACTATACGAGCCTCAACAAGCACTGCCCTCCCGACCCTTTCCCTCTCCCGTGCATCGATGAAGTCGTCGACTCCACCGCTAGATGCGAGCTCCTCTCATTCCTCGATTGTTATTCTGGCTACCACCAAATAGCGCTGAAGGCGGAAGATCAGATCAAAACATCGTTCATAACTGTTTTCGGTGCCTACTAATACACAAAAATGTCCTTTGGGCTAAAAAACGCCGACGCCACATACCAGCGCGCTATACAAGAGCGCTTGAAAGAACTCATTCCAGGGAAGGTCAAGGCCTACGTAGACGACGTAGTTGTAAAAACGCACTCCACAAAGACATTAATCACCGACATAGAGGCAACCTTCGAGGCCCTCAAAAAGTTCAGATGGAAGTTAAACCCAAAGAAATGCATCTTTGGGGCATCATCAGGAAACCTACTCGGCAACATCATCAGCCGGTCCGGTATTCGGGCCAATCTGGAAAAAACCACCGCAGTTCTTCAATTGAAGCCTCCCTCCAACATCAAAGATGTACAGAAACTCGCTGGGTGCATGGCCGCCCTAAACCGCTTCATATCCCTCCTAGGTGAAAAAGGCCTTCCGTTCTTCGGACTCTTAAAGGGTGGACAGAAGTTCAAATGGAATGACGAGGCCAATCGCTCTTTCGACGACCTCAAGCGATACCTCATAGAACCTCATGTCCTTGTCGTGCCAAAAGAATATGAATCAATGTTTCTTTACATTGCCGCCACCAATCGAGTCGTCAGCACCGTCATGGTGGTCGAACGTGAAGAGAGCGGACATGTATACCCGATCGAGCGACCATGCTATTTTGCAAGCGAAGTACCGAACGAGTCAAAAACAAGATATCCTCAAGTGCAGAAGCTGTTATACGCAGTACTCATCACTAAATGCAAGCTCTGCCACTATTTCCAACGACCAACTAAGGTGACAATCGTCACCGAATTCCTGTTAGGCGACATCCTGCGCAACAAGGACGCTACAGGACGAATAATCAAATGGGCGGTGGAACTAGGAACGTTCAACATAGCCTTCTAAGGGGACCATCGGATCTGTAGAGGAGCCAAGCTCTCCACTGACTCTTGGGTCGTCTACGACCCAAGCCTCCAACTCAATGGCACCGGCTCGGTGGCAACCACACCTGCCCCCCCCACAGATTCTTCTCTGACCAGACCCTAAATGGCGACCCTCGGCTCGTCCACAAGCAACGACCCAGGCTTGCCAGACGTTGTCGCACTGCGTACTATAAGTCATCCACAAATGAAAAAGCGCCTAAAAAACAAGAGAGCTGAAGAAACTTACAAAGAAGAGGCCTTCCGCCCCGTGAAAAATTGATGATTTCTCCTAGGGAGGGCACTACCTGCCCCCGCGATCTCAGACAGCGGTGGCACCGGCATCGCGTCAATGGGAGATCATCGGGACACCCTAGTCTCCATAGGTGATCTCAACAACCCAGCCACCCCTGATGTCATTAGGTCAGGATACGCGCCAAGCGGGATGGCTTGGTCCTCCAGAAAACCACTATGAGCACCTCGCCCGCGAAACGGTGAACCAGGCGGACCCCTGCCAGAGGGGTCAAGATAAACAAACTCGATAGCAGTAACAACCGCTGGCAACATACAGAGCTGTGGCGGCAACCCGGAGGATGGCGGCTAAGCGAAGTAGGCAGCACGACCTTCACTGTGGATCTGTGTTGATATTTGTTAACGCAAACAGAGAAATCACTTGGAAGTAATCCGCAAGCGCATGGATACCAGTGAGCACTTCACCCGGGAGATTATCTAGAGTATTTTAATTCATATTTTCACAGAGAGAAAGGGTGCATTTGACTAACCAAATCTATGCTATTAACCTTTAGGCTACAAATAAGGTGATCTTGATATGAGCAATTACAGAAGACCGCGACTGCACTCTCGTTCTAGTCTAAGCAAGATATGTGTTATTATTCTATTGGAGAGAACCGTCGTGATAAGAGACACCTCAGAGGATGCTTAGCATGCAGCCTATAAACCCTATCGATCATTCTAACGGGACAGGTGGGCCCCTCCTTCCTCGGGGGTGGTTTCTGAGTCTTCTAGATTATCTTTTTCGTTCGAAGGTGTTATGTGTCTATGTAATCCTTACTTCTGGGCCTCGTTTGCTCTTTTGCAGTTGTCTCCCTACAGAAACAGATAAACACCAAAACTTGTGGAATTCTGTCAGTTAAAACCCTATGTCTAGGTGGTGTGTTGCAAATATATCCTTTCTTCTGCTTAGTTGACACTTAGAATTGATACTTAAGAGGTGTCAACAAACTCCCCCATAGTTAGGCTTTTACTTGTCCTCGAGAAAAGGATGGTTAAAACATAAGCTTAAGGTTTAGACATCAATAGTAGAATGTTCCTTTTTATACCTGTACTGTGGGAATTTTAGCAGAGTCACCATATAACTATGAGTAGTTTGAGGAATAAAGTAGCTAGCAGTAGAGACCCTTCATCTATCAATCTTGTCACTTGGAGTTTTTGCATATTTAGCTTACTTCTTTCCTCTTACTGGAGCTCTCAGATCACTTATGAATCTCAAAAAGTGTAGGAAGATGTGGCGTACTTACCTTGCATGTATTGTCCGGTCAAACCGGGATCTGAGGAGAATAATGCCATACTCTTAGATCAAGACTTGTTGGTCAAATTTTATTATAATTTCATCTCTTGCAGGTGTATTGCTATTAGAGGAACCACGGGCTATCATTGTATATATATATTTTTTGAGTGGGTGCAAAGTACCCGTAATTCTACTGCAAGGTTGTCGGACATTTTTCCCATTTTTATTTCCGTGAATTAATTATTTTTGCATAGCCCATGCCTCTTAATGCAACACTACTTCGGAAGAGTGAATCTTTTGTGTTTGTAATGTATGAATGAAGCCTTGATCTTCGGAGTATGATAAAATTCTAACAAGGATCCACACAATTCGAACAAACTCAATACAAAGTAAGTAGCCTTTTGGCTTTTGATTGGTAAGTGTAAAACATATATGGGATGGTATTTATTTATTTTAAAGAAATTCTCCAAGTGACAGAGATCATCAAGAATTAAGATCTCATATTCTACCATCTCATATTCCACAACGACTTAAGTAACATGGAGTCTCTAATTAAATTTCCAACAGTAGGAGGACTCCAGGAAACTTCATATAGAGAGTCTATTTCATAAAGATGTTTTAAGCAAACACTTTATCATTTTATCATGTTTAAAGCATTTATTTATGGAAACTCACTGCACGAATTGAAATTTAGAGATGTGTATGAAAAAATGTAATGTGCAGGGTGCAAACCTGACCGTGGTCGAAGGACGGAGCAGGAGGTGCTCAGCCCAGGGCGGGCGCCCTAGGTAGTAGGGCGGCCGCCCAGCTGAGGTGGCCCCTTGGCCTCTGCTTCGGCGTGTGTGGTTGTTGCTCTGTTTGTTTCCGAAATTTGTGCTCGTTGCGGTTGAATCTGTTCGTCTCATCATCGGGGTCTCCCCCATACTTGTTTCATCTTTATTTATTATTTATTTTGAGACATGTATTACAAAGGGAATGAAAACAAACTAATTTCTAGCTAATGGATCTAATCTTGCCTCAAGAACTGCTTAACTCGCTAAAGCATCTAGCGATGTTCTAAAAACTTAACCTTCTTACTAAGCTCATCTACATCATGCTTAAGGCCATCTACTGTGGTGTTCAAGTTCGTGACCTGCCTAGTGAAAAAGCCTAGAGAGGTTTATAGATTGATGATTGTGTAATCTCTAGCATGGAAGTCTTTTTCTAATTCTGCTACGGTTTTGCGACGCTTTGGAGATGACTCGAAAGAGTTGAGGGAGTGCTTTGGGGCGTCCTTTGGTGGCATGAATTTGACTTTGGGTGCGCGGATTCCCTCAAAGTAGGGACGTTCCTCTTCAGTTGTGTACTTGACGTTGTTGAGCTCTCTATTTCGATGGGTCTTCACTCCTACAACCCTCTCCTTGGGTCTTGGTGGAAGGACCTTAGTACCGGTAGGCACCTCGATGATGGATTGTTCCTTTGGTCCGTTGAGTAGGAGCGGTTGTGGTGGTGCAACGAGGACATGCTAAGCGTAGTAGGATTTGCTATAGCGTTGCTGCTTTGGTGGAATGGTGGCTAGCCGGAGAGCATCGTGGACTATGACTAAGGCTTTGAAATCTGGATCTTCTTGCGGGAGCTGGTTGGGGTTGGACCCGTTGGGGACCATCCTCCTATCAGCGTTGCTGTTGCTGGCCATGGGAGCAAGGAGATCTAGCAAGCGAGAGCTAAGGGAAAGATTGAACGATGATGATGATGGCTGACGTTAGGGGTTCTTTATATATGGGTGGAAAATGGCCTCTAGAAGCATCTACGGAGCAAATCTCGCGAAGAAATCGTTGGATAAGTGTTCTGCAAGGTTTATCGGATAAGGGAGACTAGAAGGTTCGGGAGAGAAAAGGCGGCGGCGAGAGGTGACAGGGGTGGGGCGGCCGCCCTACACCCTAGGGCGCCCGCCCTAGCTAGGGTTCTGCTGCCGGGCCTCTTCTACACACTCGTTTCTATAAGGTTCTTGTCGACAAAATATGTGTCGCGGTCTACCTAGGGGGTACCCCACGGTAGTAGATTGTAGGCGGAGGTGTGGTGACGGCGATCAAGCGTAACACAGAGAGTATTAGGTGTGGTGACGGCGATTTAGACAGGTTCGGGCCAGAAAATCACCGTAATACCCTACGTCTTGTGTTTTGGTGGCTGGATTGATGCGAGTATTAGGTTACAAGATCCGTAGATGAGATCTAGGAGACCGTATGTGAGATGTTTCGGAGGGGGTCCCTGTTCGCCTTATATAGCCAGGGAACAGGGTTACAGTTTCCATATCCTAACAGATTATGATTAGTCCCTTAAGGTAAGGGATCCGAGCCAATCTACTAGGATCCTTCGTGGTGAGCAAGGCTTCTTCGGAGCCCTTGGCGAGCACGACGGGCTGGTCGCATGCTGTAAGGCCTCATGGGCTGGGTCGTCTACGGGTCTGTAGGCCCATAAGGTCCCTGGGGATATGCCGAGGTAATATCCCCAACAAGTCCCCGAGCACGTTATATTCTTCTGGCGAGTCAGCAGCATCGTTCTTGGAGGTGTACATCTGGTCGCCATCGCATAAAGTTGTCGTTGCAGAGTCTCGACCAAGCCGACTGGTTGGAGCACTGCTTGGAGAAGCCTCCCGACTAGGTCGAGCTGGTCGAGAGCGTCGTAACTTGATGTGTGAGCCGATCGCCTTTGATGGATGCTGCAGCTGCCCATCGGGAGGATGTGACGTGCTGAAGAAGAAAAAACTTTTTGAACGGCTTGTTTCCTGGTGAAGTGTACCTGTTAACACTGGATTTTAGTATGCTTAAGAAGATAACAGGTGGGCCGGTGCATAGTAAATTTGCAAAGACAATGTTCGGAGCATTCGGCAAGTGTCCGTGCGCTTAACTAATTTCTAAGGATTCGGCAAGTGATCGTGCGGTTGGCTGTTCTGAAAGAAGGCGGTTTTCCGTTGAAGAAGCGACAAAAACGACAAGTAAGAACTGATCGGGCAATGAAGATTGCAACAATTAAAGCAATAAAGACTCCGAAGGGATTTAAAGTCAAAGATGTCATGTTTTCCTTTGATATTTTGTAGACATGTGCTTTCAGAACTCATATCATGACCAGGGTATAAATATAAACCCTTGGCCATTGTAAAGGGGTTCACAACCAAATCAATACAACCAGCCTCATGCCAACTTTGAGTCTTTTGTCATGTCGTTGAGTTCTTCGAGAAGAGTCATCGATCCGTCGACCTCTGTAAGTCCCGACAACCTTGTTATCATGTCTAGTATCATGCGGTGGATTTAGATGTTGATGCGAGTAGTCTTATTTGTTTCAATGATCATGCAGCGGATCCTTGCTTGACAATCAAGAAGTCTTTCGCTTGTGCTTTGTCTACGAGTAAATACCGTGCGGCAGACATTTGCTTGATATGCTTAGCAAAAGCAAGATGGTTATCGACTCTATTAGATTTGGCAAGATCTAGTAGATTCATTAAGTTATCACATGTTGCATGTTTTAGATATTCTATATATTTGTAACATTCTTTTGCCCAATCTAGATTGATACGGTTCGTTCTTTTCTTTCTTATAGATATGTTTACGCTTTAACAATTATTGCTTTCATGTTGTCTCTACAAATAGATCTTACATTCATAATAGCCGAATTAGTCTGATCTAGATTGCTATGTGTTGCGGGTTCATGCATGTTAATCATGTTTGAACTTTGATAAAGTTAGGTATCGTGCGGTGGATACAAGCTTTAGATTAGTTTGATCATGTTTTGCTTACGTGTTCCTTCATCATGGATCCCAACTTGGTTGGATTGCTGACCTTGGTTATGCTTCAACTCATAGTCAATTATGTGTCGTACAAACACACTTTTCCCATGCATGCACGTTCGGCAATCAACGTTTTTACGTACTCCATGGTTGTTTTAGCCAAATGATCTATAAGACCTGTTGGCAAACAACTTCTATAGCTGTATGTCATTGTAAGTGGCTTCAGGGCCGTATATACGGAACTGTCTAGTCTCGCCTGGCATGTTCCACTTTGTATCTAATGATTTTCATCCCTTGTTAGTTTTTAGGTCAAACTGACTGGCACGTTTCCGAGCTTTGAAACACCCGGGCACCCGACTGAAGCCACGCTTTCCGGCTTGCTGTGTGTGAGGCACAGTGCGCCACATTTTGTGTCAACACACTTTTTGGCATGTGCCTGAATTCGACAATAACGAGGTTCTGGACGTGACTATGGATGAGTTGCCAGAAGACCTGAGAAATACGATCCAGCAAGCATGTGATGAGTTTCAACGCAAATGCTTGATGTCCTTTTCAAAGAATAAAAGCAACAAGAGTTTTCATAAGCAGTCGCTCCCGAGGTCTCTTCTTCCACATCAGACTGACTACACCGAGGAGGAAGATGCTCGGAAGATGAATGAATTGGTTTACAAAGCCATGAGTGAGACTATGAAAAATCATCATACGGCTTTCTTGAATACCTTTCGCCAGGTCCTGGTCAGTACTTTCGGTCTATCTACTGATAAGTACTTTGAAGAGGTTGTTGGTCCTATGCAAGGACCGACATTGTTCCATGTGCCGAAGCGCCAAGAGAAGACTGCTGAGGATGGGGGAGCGTCTGGCATGAACCAAGGTGGGATGACTCCTCACAAGAAACAACAACCTCCCATGACTTACGGCCAGCTCGCGTTCGGCACGTCGAGAGATGTCCGACCATCGGCTTTCAAGGTGTCTCCAGCAGCGAGCAGGTTGCAGAATAATATGTATTGAGACGGATATCAAGAGTTTGCCGATTACAATGCTATTGATGCTCTCCCAAATCCAGGGTATAAGAACTCAGCAGGATTGCCTTTTGAGGGGCAAGCACATGGAGCTCCAAATTCAAATATTGATCTGATCATGAACAGGATGGCGGACATGATGTAGAATCAGTTTGGCTTAAAGCCAAAGAACCAGTCCTATGCATACAAGTCCCCTTATCCAGAATGGTATAACCGAGTGGCACTCCCTCCGAGGGTGAAAGCTCCCACAGATTTGACCATGTTTTCTAGTCAGGATGATACTAGCAACATAGAGCACATCAGCCGATACTTGATGCAGCTTGGAGAGGCGTCTACGGATGAAGCTTGGAGGATTCGGTATTTTCCATTGTCTCTGACAGGGCTAGCTTTCACGTGGTTCACGTCTCTGCTGACAAATTCCATTGGTACATGGGCAGAATTAGAATAGAGGTTCCATGTGTATTTCTTTACGGGCACTAATGAGAAGAAGCTAGTTGACCTTATGAGATTGAGGCAAAAGGCTAATGAAACACCCCAGGAGTATCTCCGCAGGTTCAGAGAGACCAAGAACCTCTGTTATTCCTTGAATCTACCAGATGACCAGTTACCAGCAATGGCGATAGCGGGCATGCAGCCGAATGTCAGGGAGAAGCTATTCGGCATGGACTTTGATGACCTTGGTCAGTTGTCGTAGTGGTTAGCAATGATGAATAATCAGGCTCAAGGGTTCAGGAGAGATAACCGCTTCCAGAAAGGCAACGTGGCTAATGAGATGTATCAAAGTTTCCTGGAAGAAGCAGCGGAGTACGACGATGAGGATGAGGTAGCCGCAGCCGAATTGGTCTGGGCGAAGGAGCCGACTTAGGTCAGTCAACGATAGTTGAGACAACAGAAAGGTACTTATGATTTTGATGTATCTAAGTCAGACAAGTTGTTCGAGTTGTTGTTGAAAGAATGACACATCAAATTGCCGAAAGGGCACCCTATGCTACGCCCTGAAGGGGTAAAAGACAAGAAGTTTTGCGGCTTCCACAATACTAATTCCCATTCCATCAATGATTGCCGAGTGTTCAGAATGCGAATACAGAAGGCTATTCAGGAGGGACATCTAAAGTTTGATGGTAAGATGAAAATTGATGCTAATCCTTTTGCACAGAACATGGTGTCTTTCTCTGTGAACATGGTTGCCACGGATGACCCAAAAGAAAGGGCAAAATTAAGGTGTTGACCTCAGACAGAGCAAGAAGAGTTGGTGTTGTTGACCCTGATCGACAAATTACGAATGAGGAGTTTCAGCAGCGGGCTCAGTTCTAGAATAGCCCAACCGAGAGAGGGGAAGCTTCTAGGCCTAGGGTTACAACACGGATTCTGTTAAACAAATGGAGACGGGAGCGCGAGCAGTATCAAAGGCAGAGGTATCACGAGGAACAAGAGTTCATGGGGGAACATCAGAGGTACGAGGAAGAGATGTACCAGAAAGAGCAAGAGTACATGAGAGAGCAGGAGCAATCTCATTGGGGATGCTCATTTTTCAAGCATTGTTGGAATGAAGGCCTGAAGCTGCCTACTAGGGACAATTGCCCCGAATGCAGTAATCAATATTCAGGGTACAGGAAGTCCCGGTTCAACCGCTGTCCGATCCATGGAAGACTTGGAGCATAGTTTCTGAGGACGATCAACGTTTAAAAATAGACAGCTCTGAGAATCGGCGAGGCAAGAGATTTGCCGATCAGGAGTGGGTCCATTATGAGAAAGGCGTTAAAGAGGAAGAGCACCATGAATATGTGTGGCAGAAGGAACAATGGTGCCCACCAGGGCTGAGGAAGAGCCAGAAGAGGAGAGTACAACGCTTGAGGAACAGGGAGCTGACATAAACAGTTGCCGTAAAGAAACAGATATGGCGTCCTAAGGGAAAACCCGACAAGCATGATCAATCGGCTGATGCATGCATGGCATTCTTCATCCCATCAGAATTCATAGCTCCGGAAAGCCAAGACATCCAAGAAGAGGTGTACTCGGATTTCAATGAGAGCGAATATCATGACCTGATGGCCCAGCTTGTCCTGACTCAGCGGGCAGCTTTTGATAAGCCGGCCAAGCATAGACATTTGAAACCGCTTTACGTGAAGGGATACGTCAATGGTAAGCCTCTAACTAAGATGTCCGTTGATGGAGGGGCTGCCATCAATATTATGCCTTATACCACCTTTAGGAAGCTCGATATGACTAATGAAGAACTATTGAAGACTGACATGGTGCTTAGGGACTTTGCTGGCAACCCTTCTGACACCCGAGAAGCTATACACGTCGAGTTGATGACTGGATCAAAAACTTTGATTACTACCTTTTTTGTCATTGATGGCAAGGGAGCATCTAGTCTGCTCTTAGGAAGAGATTGGATCCATGCTAACTGTTGCATACCTTCAACCATGCATCAGATTCTCATTCAATGGATTGGAGATGATGTCGAAGTTGTTCATGCTGATGATTTGGTAAGTGTTGCTGCTACAGAGCCTACCTTCTGGGAATATGATAGCGTTGACTGTTTCTCTAGGAGAATATGGAAGGAAGGTCCCGTGAACGTCTTCGATAAGGACCCACAGCCGATCCAAGCAGTCGGCTCTCAAAGTAATTTTTGATGGGGAACCCGATCGATGGCAACAAAGGAAAATTGGGATGTGGTTTTATGTCGGACGATAAATTAGAAGAGAAATGTTGGTGATGATGTCAAGCCAAGGACAATGTATATTAGTGCAAATTTAGACCCAGAGTGTAGATTAAAGTTGATGGACCTTTTAAAAGAATTCAAGGACTATTTTTCTTGGGATTACACGGAGATGCCCGGATTGGATCGTTCTATTGTCGAGCACCGATTGCTGATTAAACCCGGGTATCGTCCTTACAAACAACCTCCTCGGAAGATTTTCAAAGAAGAGGTGTTGGTCGATGTGAAAAAGGAAGTTGAAAGATTATTAGAAGCGAATTTCATTCGGCCATGCAGGTGTGCAGAGTGGATTTCAAGCATAGTTCCAGTATACAAGAAGAATGGAAATATGAGGGTCTGCATTGACTTTAGAAATCTCAATAAAGCCACTCCAATGGATGGTTACCCAATGTCGGTTGCCGATTTGCTTGTCGATGCATTGGCTGGTTATGAAGTCATCATCTTTATGGATGGTAATGCTGGCTATAACCAAATCTTTATGGCAATAGAGGATATTTCAAAGATAGCTTTTAGATGCCCTGGTCATATTGGTTTGTTTGAGTGGATCATCATGATTTTTGGTTTAAAGAATGCCGGTGCAACTTATCAGAGGGCTATGAACTATATTTTCCACGAGTTGATCTATAAAATCGTGGAAATCTATATTGATGACGTGGTGGTCAAGTCTAGAAATCACAAGGGACATTTAGCCGATTTAAGAAAGACTCTGAAGTGCACTAGGAGGCATGGTTTGAAGATGAACCCGAACAAGTGTGCCTTTGGGGTCTCGGCTGGTGAGTTTTTAGGATTTCTAGTCCATAAAGGAGGGATCAAAGTCGGCAAGAAGAGCATGGAAGCCATAGACAAAGTTATCCCTCCAACTAATCTCACAGAGTTGCAATCACTGCTCGGCAAAATTAATTTCTTAAGAAGGTTCATATCTAATTTGTCAGAAATTTTTTTGCCTTTCTCTCCACTGTTGAAGCTTAAAAAGGAACAAGAGTTTGTGTGAGGTGACGTACAACAGAAAGCTTTTGATGAAATCAAAGAGTACATGAAGGCGCCACCTGTGTTGGTACCTCCACAGCTTGATAAACCTTTTAAGTTGTACGTGGCGGCCGATAACCTGACAATAGGATTGGCCCTTATGCAGGAGTTTGAAGGAAAAGAAAGAGTAATAGCTTACCTTAGCCGAAAGCTGCTGGATCCAGAGACAAGGTATTCATCTACGGAAAGGCTGTGCTTGTGCGTGTATTACTCGTGTACCAAGTTTTGACACTAGTTGAATGCCGAATGCGTGGTGGTTTCTGAGTTTGATGTAATAAAACATATGTTATTAATGCCAATTTTAAATGGAAGGATTGGCAAGTGAATTTTAGCTTTATCGGAATTTGATTTAAGGTATGAATCGGCAAAAGCGGTAAAGGGTCAAATTATTGCCGATTTTGTTACCCAACATCATGATCCTTCTGCTAACATGATGAGTATTGCACCTTGGACTTTGTTTTTTGATGGTTCATCTTATAGCAAAGGTGGTGGTGCTGGCATTTTCTTGATCTCTCCACGAGGAGTGACTTTTAAGTATGTTGTCCCTATTAAATTCTATGTTACTAACAATCAAGCGGAGTATGAAGTGTCGCTTAGAGGACTTCGGCTTCTTGTTGAAATAAAGGTTGTTGTTGTTGAGGTCTTCGAAGATTCTGAGTTGGTAATTAACCAACTGACCAGCTAGTATGAATGCAAAAGTGATATGTTAAGAGAATATTATGAAGAATGTCGAAGGCTTTTGAAGAGTTTCCAAGTGGTCACCTTGCATCACATCCCTAGGGGGCATAATGAAGAAGCAAATAAACTGGCTCAAGCTCCTTCAGGATACCGAGAGGATCAAGAGATTTGTGCTTTCAATGAGAATCGGGTAGTTGATGACTGGAGAAACGAAGTTGCCGATTACTTAAAAATCCATCACAAAAGGTTTCCCGAAAGCTCAGATACAAAGCTCTCAAGTTCGTGCTCCTTGATAACCAGTTGTATTATAAATCCATAGATGGAGTACTCCTCAAATGTTTGGGTCAAGAAGAGGCCAGAAAGCTGATGTATGAAGTGCATGAAGGGGTGTGTGGTGCACATCAATCGACTTACCGAATGAAGTGGATAATTAGGAGAACCGGTTATTTTTGGCCAACTATGCTTGAAGATTATTTTGAATATTACAAGGGGTGTCAAGATTGTCTGAGATTCGGTAATATTCAAAGAGCTCCAGCATCAGTTATGAACCCGATTATCAAGCCTTGGCCGTTTAGAGGATGGGGCATAGATTCGATTGGTCAGATTCATTCTCCTTATAGCAAAGGACATAAGTTTGTGCTATTAGCTATAGATTATTTTACAAAATGGGTTGAAGCTATCCCTTTGAAGAAGGTTACATCAGAAAACATGGTCAATTTTGTTAAAGAGCATATAATTCACAGATTCAGAATTCCTCAAACTATAACAACAGATCAAGGAATCCAGTTCACTTAATCTGAATTTGGTGATTTTGCTGAAGAAATGGGAATCAACTTGTACAATTCTTCTCCTTATTATGCACAAGCTAATGGCCAGACCGAAGCATCAAATAAGATCATGATTAAGATTATTCAGAAAAGATTGATGAAAAGCCGAAGAAGTGGCATTCGGTTCTTAATGAGGCTTTATGGGCTTACCGAATGGCTTGTCATGGGTCTACTCAAGCATCTCCATATGAGTTAGTTTATGGACATCATGTTGTACTGCCATGGGAGTTGCAATCGGGTTCAAGACGAATTACATTGCAAAACAATTTGAAGAAAGAGGATTATAAGGACCTAATGATGGATGAATTAGAGGATTTGCATTTAGTTCGTCTCAAAGCATTGGAACATATTGAGAAGAACAAATTACATGTTGCCAAATATTACAACAAAAAGGTCAGAGAGAAGCAATTCGTAGAAGGAGATTTGGTTTGGAAAACTATATTGCCGATTGGGACAAAAGATAAAGCGTTCGGCAAATGGTCTCCAAATTGGGAAGGATCTTTTCGGATAGTGAGGTGTGCACCTGGTAATGCGTATGTCTTAAAAACTCTACTAGGAGAAGAGTTTGCTAGAGCCATTAATGGAAGATTTTTAAGAAATTTCATCCTAGTGTTGAAGTTGGTGCATAAACAGACTTAAAAAGTTTTGTGTAGGAATAGCCGATGTAGAAGCATCGCCTTTAGCCAAAAAATGCTCTGAAAGCTTGGAGAATAGCCGATGCGGTATGTGTCGCCTTTAGAGAAAAAATGTAAGCACGAACGATTGAAGACGACGACATACAGTTTAGAAAGCCTTCTTCAGAATTACTATTTTCAAAGAGATTCAAGAGGCAAAAACAAGTGGAAAACATAGATGATATTTCACAAGATAAGTGGTTTTTACATAGAGTCCCTAGGTACAAACTACTTCTCAAATAGCTTGTTGAGGACAGACTGGGCGTCTGTGGCTTGGGCGAGGATGGTTGCATGGTCCTCATAGCTCTCCAGGAGCTCATCGATATCCCTGACGCCTTGTGGAGGCTCGCCACCAAGAAAACCGACTGGCATGAAGGAGAAGTCTTCACGAGCCTGGGTGGACATTGCTGCCAGCCCCAGAGCTATGCCGTGATTCACGCCATGAATGGCGACTTGGTCGATGCGTCCGTCCGCATCATCAAAGCGGGCATCGGCGGTTTCTCCCTGGGCGTTCACCTTGTCGGCAACCTTGTTCGCCGCAATCTTCAAATGCTCAACCTCTGCAGAGAGCGCTGAACAAAGGAATACGAATCGGGTAAACAGATAGAATCGGAAAAAGGGAAATCGAGCGAGATTATTGTTACTAACCAGTAATGGCATCGCAGAACTATTTCCGCTGATCTTCCCAATCAAGTTGGTCAACGCCGTATTGTTTGGAGGTCTTCTCCAGTTCTCCACGGGCCTCGTCCCTTTCACCCTTGAAGGTGACTGCCTCCGCATTAAGCCTGGGCACAAAAAACCGAAAACCGAGAACCGAACCAAAATAACCAGAACCGAAACCGAAATAACTGAAACCGAAAATTTCGGTTAGTTGTTCTGTTCTCAATTCTCAGGAACCGAACTAACCAATCTTATTTTGGTTCCTAGGCTCGGTTAACCGAAATAACCGAAATTCACAAACAATCCCAATAAACTTTACAATTTATGCCTAATATCATCTTAACCATAGATATAAAAGGCGTGTGACACCGTCTCACAGCTTCACACAGTCGTATTTCTTTAAATCTCGGCATCATGCTTTTTTAAAATATTTTTTCTCTATTTTTTTCTAATTATTTTTTGTTGATTGTGTAAATTTCGGTTAGTTCGGTCGGAACCGAAACAGACCAAACTAACCGAAACCGAATTTGCTCGGTTCCAGATTTTACAAAGAACCGATCGGTTCCTATTTTTGCGGAACCGAATTTGTGTCAATAAGTGAGGAACCGAACCGATTGGTTTCGGTTAACCGAACGCCCACCCTGACTCCGCATGAGTGAAAGGGACATTCATGGTCTCCGAACCCGAATCCAGATCCCAAGGGTTGGAATGGTAGGAGCCTGAAGAGCCGGAGGGACCGGATGACGGAGTCCTCGGTTGAGCTGCCGTTGTCGGAGGGAGAGCCACGCTTTGGCTGGTGGAGATAACCCTTATCCTAGTGAATATAAAGGAGAAATCAAAGCTAGAAGGATGAACAAGAAGTAGAACTGCAAGGGGGCAAGGAATTGATTCTCACCCATGTCGCCGACAACGCCACACACGGCTTCCTTCGGCTTCTCCCTCGGCAGGGCGCTTGCCACGGTCGTTGCCTCCCGCCATTGCTACTATAGAGGTTAGGTTTCCCTTTGGGTTGGTTTAAGCAAGGAAAGTGAAGAGACGGAGATGAGAATGCTTAACTGGAATTGTTGAGGTTGAGAAAGAGGGTTTACTTATAAGCCGAGTGGAAGGTAATGGCGTATATCCCGGAGTAGTGGGTGAGGATGCCAAACGACAAGCTAGGGTTTTCTCCTCTCGGATGGGCCGTTATTGGACTGGGCCAGGCTCGGATAAATCAAAGGTCGCTCGGCTATATCCCTGAACCAGAAGGATAAGAACAATCGGTTATGTCTCTGATCGGAAGACTAAAGGCAAGCGGCTATATTCTGATCGGGAAAATAAAAGAGCCGATTATATTCTTATGCAAACAGAAATACACAAGAGATGAAGAGTAAGAACATCCGATTGTTCAGAAACACAATGTGTCGTGTTTAATCTATTACAGACCCATGTTTCTACTTGTTCAGGAGTTGGTAATGGCATCTAAAGCGTCGGCCCTGATTCGGCTGACATTATCCAACACTTTCTGGTCTTCATCTTCAGAGCTTTCGATATTAGACAACTTTGCTTTGAGCTGTTGGTCTTCTTTGAGGACGGTTGATATCTTTAATGAAGTTGCTTCTATGGAGTTTGGCAAATCTGTCATCTTGGATTTATGAGATTGAATTCTGGCATTCAGTTCGGTTAGTTGAGCATCCAGCCTGATTTTCTCATCCTCCATGACTTTCAGCTCAGACCCCAGAGATGTCAGTGAATTTTTGGCACCTTGAATTTGGGAGTGCAGGGCTTTAGCTTCTTGCTTCTTCAAAGACTTATTTTCCTGTAGATCAGTTCTGGAAGCTATATTTTTATTAGCTCTCCTCACCACAGCAAAATGATCATCAAGGTGGGCTGCAGATTCCAAAGAAGCTTTAAGATCAAATGGAAGATCTTGGTTGATGAGCTCGAGAAGATCTCTTATTTGATCTGAGTCTTGGACCAGAGTATTGATGTCTTTGTTCAGCAGATTAGCTATATCTTTCAGCCAGGCTTGATTCTCCACTGACAGAGTTTGCTGAGAGGTAGCTTCTTCACCCTTCTCACTGATGTAATTGCGAACAAATGGTGGATAATTACCCATGTAGTTCTGTTTTGTGATGAGTGATTGCCTAACACTTGAGTATTTCAGTTTGAGCGGTTATACTAACCTCTTGCGAAAGCATGTGTGTGCCTGTCTATCGGCTTGTGGTGTGCAGGTGCTATGCCTAGTGACAGTGGTCAATGGCATCGAGAAGGACGAGTAGAGGCTTGCCGTGTCGATGGATTGAGAGTGGTGAAGGGTGGAAGCGGGGCTCGGACTGAGGGACCATGGGCGCCGATAGACTAGTTGTGGTGGCTAGTGCTTGGCACCGGCGAGTGCGAGAAGACATGGAGGTAGACCGAGTCGACCGAGTCAAGACGGTGGACGAGCGGGTCGAGTGGAGGCTCATGGGACTCGGAGTCCGACTGGGAGAAGACAAGGTGGCTCGAGTCGAGCGGTTTGGTGGTTTGGGCCTCAAAACCATCCAAGGACGGTTTCCGAGTTTGGGCCTCAAAACCCTAATCATTTTGCCCCACCTCTCTCTCTCTATCCTCTCTAGTTCATGAGATCCCTAGGTTGTTTTCACCAACCTCTGTAAGAACTTGAGTTTGTTGCGAGGAATCAGAGGCCGTAACCTCCGTAAGCCATGGTGGCTTCGATTTCTTGATCGTGTCCCCATTTTGCTTGTGTTCTTCGCGTTTTGCTTTTGCTCTCTCTTTTTCCCGAGATGATGTCTCTTTGTAGGGAGTAGCTTTGCAAAATCCGTTTGAACCAAGTTTTTCGTATTCGAGAGGAGCATGTTTGCACTGAAGGATCCATCCTCAAACCTCTCGAGTACGCAGATCGGGTGAAATCTTTGCGGTGTTCTTCGTTCTTAAGTTTCTCCCCCAAATTCTTTGTTTCCCTTCAATCCGAACCAAATTGAGCGATGATTTCTTCAGGATAGCTCCTTCATAGCACTAGAATCATGCCTACCAAGTTGAATTGCTAGTGGAGATCATTTGGTTAGGATTTGGGAAGATTTGGCAGAGAGAAAAACGATTTTCGCTTTTCCTGCGTTCTGCTCGGGGGCGTCGGACGATCCGTCGAGAGGCGCCAGACGCTAGGTTGTGCTGACGTCAGCGTCCATCGCTCTCTGTGTCTGCTCAAGTTAAGTTGGCGCTGGACGTCCGTTGGTTTTGAGAGTTGCAGAGCTCTCTATTCGTTTGCATCGGACGCTCAGCAGCGTCCCTTGGGGTACCTCCAGACGCGTCCGTCGACTGGAGGAGGTCTCTGTTTCTTCTCAGTGTGTTTTGCGTCAGATGCTCATTAGCGTCCATCGAGTGTCCGTCAGACACGTCCGTCACCTGACTGACCTCTCGGGTTGCTCTCTGTTCTTGCGCCCAGCGTCTGTCGCTCAGCTTCTCAGCGTTCGTCGGCTGTAGTTTCTGCTGTTTTGCCTCGGGTTCTTGCCTCTTTTCCATAGGGGTCGGGAACTTGGTTTTCGGGGTTTCCGGTGAGTTTTGCTCCACTACCGGGGAGCTCTCTTTTCTCCGTTTTCGTCTGAGTAACTGGGTTTGGTTTTTGGGAAGTGTGGCTCGAATATTTTGAGAGAAATTTGAGGCTCCCATTCACCCCCCTCTGGTCGCCGTTCTCGGTCCTTCAATTGGTATCAGAGCCAGTTAAGGATCATTCCACCTTACATGGTTCTTGATCTGCGAAGGTGACATGGAGCGAGGTGCTGGCAAACCTCCGTTCTTCGATGGAACAAACTTTTCCTATTGGAAGGTGCGCATGTCCGCTTACCTCCAAGGGCTTGATACGAAGTATTGGGAGATTTGTGAGAGTGCTGACTACGTGGTTCTTGGCGCTCGGATTAATGAGCTGCAAATCACGCAACATGCGTCAAATGTAAGAGCCCGTAGCATCCCCTTCTCAAGTTTGTCTCTTCCTGAGTTTGAGCGAGTTTCGAGTCTCACTACGACACGGGAGATCTGGCAAACACTTGTGCGATATCATGAGGGCAACCCTCAGATCAAGTCCAGACTCTTCGACATGTACCGTAGAGAGTACGAGAACTTTGCTCAGTTGGCCGGCAAATCTGTTGACGGGATGTTCGCTCGCTTCCAATCTATCGTCAACAAGATGCGTGCTAATCGAGCCAACTTGCCTTATGATGATCATGAGATGGCTATCAAGCTTTTGCATGCTCTTGATCGGAAGGTATGGGAGATGAAGGTGACTGCCATTCAGGAGTCACCGGGCTATGATGCCCTGACCGTGGACGAGCTGTTCAGCAAGCTCAAGTCCTCGGAGATTGACTACCAGACCCAGGCCAAGCTTGAAAACCCGTCGAAACCATCTATGGCGTTGGTTTCTGGCCCCGGCGGTACGTCTTCTTCCTCTTCTAACCCTTCACACTCTTTGTTCGCTTTGTCTTTGATTTCTGTGACAGAGGATCAAGTGGAGGCTCTTGGAGATGATGAGTTGGCTTTGGTCATCACCAAGTTCTCACGGTTTCACAACAACCGTTTCAACCGTCGGCGTGGTGGGTCGGCCAAGGGGTGCTACCGTTGCGGTGATGAGGATCACTTCGTCGCAAACTGCCCCAAGAAAGTTGCGGGTGACTTCACCAAGCGCAAGGACAAGCATGAGCACCACTTCGAGGACAAGCACAAGCCCAAGGGCGGCTACCACGGAAGATCCTCCAAGAAGGTGATCGACAAGGTGAAGGCCAAGCACCGAGCCTTCCTCGCCTCCCTCAGCGACATCGATGCCTCCTCTGATGGAGGTGCTTCCTCAAGCAATGATGAGTCAAAGGGAAAGGTTGAGGACAAGTTCAACGACCTATGCTTCTATGCCGACGCCAAGCACGGTGGCTTTTGCACCATGGAGATTGAAGATGGCAAGGTCGGCAAGCGCAAGGATGGCCCCGACTACGACTACGACTCCGACACACCCAAGGTATCACCCACCATCGCATCCCTCTCTCTCGAGCTTGAGTCCCTGAATGACATGTTGATGAATTAGGATGCTTATCTCAAGCGTGTTGCTTGTGAGAGGAACGATTTTAAGGCGAAGTACCTTAGCACACTTCATGAGCTAGAGTTTGCTAAGGCACAAGTGCTGGTTACCGAGGAGGTAGAGTATAATGCTTGCGCCATTCATATGTCTAGTCTTGTCACTCTCCAGGACAAGTATGGCACTCTACTTGAGGATGTCAGTGAGTTGAAGGCTAGGCCTAGCTTACTAGGTGCGTGCAAGTCTTGCTTAGGCTTGCGTTTTGAGCTGGCACAGAAAAATGCTAGGATTGTTGTGTTAGAGAAGGTTAGCTCAGATAGCACCAGAGAGTCAGATCGCTTTGAGGCTTTGGAGCTTGAGATCGCGTCGTGCAGACACGATAAGATGCGTACCGAGGAAGAAAACACATACATTCGGTCTATCTTGAGCTGGGTGTCTTCCCGAGAGCCGCAGTTGGGGATGATGCTTAGCCAATGCAAAAGGGCTGGCAGCACGGGAGTAGGCTTTGCTATAGGTGGGAAGGACGATAGCATGTTCGCTAAGATCGGTGAGTGGAGTGGTTTGAGAGAGAATGAGAAACCCATCACAATTCCCAAGCTTACCAAGATCACTCCATCTAAGTCTACCAACCCCTCTGAGTTTCTTGTGAGAGATGGTGTGTTTGAAGAGTCACCCAAAATAACTCCACAAAAGCAAGTGTGGATTGCTAAACCGAACCATCTTCGCAACCCACTTGACACACTGCCAGACATCTCTAGTGATCCCCTTCCTAAGAAAGCTAGAGCCACCCAACCCAACAAGAGAGTGCCTACCAAGAGTGCGGTAAGGTACCATTGTGAGTATTGTGAGCGGGATGGGCATTTGGCTGAGTTTTGCTATAGGAGGAAGAGAGATGATCGGAGGCACTTTGAGTTGAACAACCGGGACATGTACCACCCACCAGTTGGGGTGCGTGAACCGGAAGTTCGGAGGTGCACTACTAGGCCTAGAGGTACAATGCCTCAAGGTGCTAGGCCTCAGGAGGTGAGACCACGTGATGGTCGTGCCCGACGAGGTACTGGTCGTGAGCCATACGGCTATGGACCTCGTGGCGGTGGCTTTACTCCACCCTTCTCTAGCGGACCACATTTTTCCTGTCGTGGTGATCGCTATCCCTCTGTGGGGCAGGAGATGTTTGGTTTTTCTCCTAACCCATTATTTGGGCAAATGGATCAACACCGGTATCCTTCATAGTTTACTAACCCCAGTGTTGCACCGTTTGCTCACCCTATATTCTTTTATTGATGTAGGAAGGAGGACTGGAGGAGACTTAGCTTGTGGATTCCGGATGCTCACGCCATATGACCGGAAGTGCCAACTGGTTCTCCCGCTTCGACCCTGTGTGCCACACCGAGTATATCACATTCGTGGACAAGAGTAAAGGTAAGGTTGTCTCTCGAGGGTCGATCCGAGTGAACTCTTCTTTTGTCCTCAAGGATGTTGCTTTTGTTGCGAATTTGCATTTTAACCTTCTTTCGATTTCGCAACTCCTTGATGACGGTTATGAAGTGAGTTTCAAGCCTAATCTCTTTTGGATTTTGGACTCTCGTGGTGAGCTTGTTTGCCGGATTTTACCCTTCAGGGAGGTTTTTCGTGCGGATTTTTCTATCTCTTCCGGACCTTCTCGTTGTCTTCTTGCCGGTTCTTCTTCCGATCTTTGGAAGTGGCATAGAAGATTGGGACATTTGAGTTTTGACTTGCTTGCAAGGCTTAGCTCGATGGATCTTATCCAAGGATTGCCAAAGCTATAGTTCGAGGGAGGGAAGTGGTATGTGGTTGTAGTCGTTGATGACTATTCGAGATACTCTTGGGTGTTCTTTTTGGAGAGTAAGGATGAGGCTTTTCCACTTGTTCGAGATCTGATTTTGAGATTGCAAAATGAGCTACCTAAGAATGCCATGAGAGCTATCCGCAATGACAATGGCACATAATTCAAGAATGCTCACTTTTCAACTCTTAGCTCTTCTTTGGGTCTCGATCACCAGTTTTCCTCACCTCACACTCCCCAGCAGAACGGTGTTGTTGAGCGCAAGAATCGTACCCTTGTTGAGATGGCCAGGACGATGCTCGAAGAGCATAGGACTCCCAGGCGGCATTGGGCCGAAGCACTCTGTTGACACAAAAAGCGTTGGATCTGCGAACACCTCGGGCTCATACCCAAATTCGATATCCAGGGTGTGCCAGTCGATTTGACCAGTTAATCGACAAGGATGATAACTAGACCAAAATTGAACTAGACGACATCGATATGCCCGGATGTCAAAGCTCAAATTGATGAAAACGCGGAACTAGCAAAGCTGACGGAGATCTTGTAGATGCAGCCCATCGAAACCATGCAAGAACTCATAGATATACTAGAACTAATGCAGTAAAAGTAGATTTGCTGGAAAAGTAGACAAAAATAATAGATTTCTTTGATTGATTGTGAATATCTTTTTACACCAACCCTTGGTACATATTTATACCCCGGCAAGAGGAGTTGTAACCAGACACAACTCATATCATTCTAAACAAAGACTCCTATTTTAAGGAAATAAAACGACTCATGCAAGAGTCGGACTCAAACTAACAATAATACCTATTTCTAAGGAAGTAAACGACTCGTGCAAGAGTCAGACTCAAACTATAATAATAATATATACTGGTATAAAATCACCAGCTTCCATATCTGTCTTCTTCACGATGAAACCTTACATCGGCAGACTTCCAATCTGTAACCTTCTTCCATCGCCATCGGCAGCTTTCTGCTGACGTCAGCTACGTCATCCCGCTCCCATCGGCAACACCTTACCGCTCATCGGCAACTTCTATCGGCCATACATCTATTTCAACCGGTAATCTAACTGGTAAAATCTTGATGCTGACAGGAAAACAATGATCATCTCTTTACCAATCAATGCACTTAGTTCATATTGACACGTACCGAAAAACGGTGTCAACACATGCCCCCCAAAAATTTCGGAGTATAAATATCTTATGCGCCGAAATTTCTTCTATCGTAATCTTTCCCTCCAAAACTGTCGGCGCCATTACCTCGATCATCACGCACAATCATTGCAATTTACCAATATCTCCCGCAATTGTAGCGCCAATAGTTACATTTCCTCGATCACCGCGCAAATTCATCACGATATCCTTCATTACTGAGTCATATAAATATTGGTGGCAAGAGTGGAAAGTTCAACTGTTTGCTGCATCGTCACACTACTATCGGCATTTGATTGATGCCGATCACATTGTTCCCGATGACGCGGTGAGTTCATTTCCGACATTATTTGTTCTGTCGTTTCCGACATTATTTGTTCTGTCATTTCTCTTCAAATGCATCGGTAACTGATTTTTTGCCAACAGGTTAATGATTTGATCCCCAAAAAGAGCAGAAGAAGCAAATATTTCAACTTGCGACCAATTAACCCTACATCGGTAATCGGCAGCAGGGCCCCTTCGCTGGCTTCCCTCATGCATCGAAGGGCAGTCCCTAAGGTCACCATCAAGCCCAAACCGCTGCCAGCTGGTGCTGCTGTCACCACTGCTACTGTCTTAGCGCAAGCTTTCACGGTAACAAATCCTCACTTATTCGTACCGATCACAACATTTTTAATCGACAATTTTCATCTAATTCTCAAATTGCATCAAATATTTTATTTCTACATCAGACAAGTCATCGGCGGCTGTTCCAAGTGTACAAACTTCTTCAGCTCGGCCTGCCGATGTCCCCAAGTGCAACAGTCTAAATGCCAAGGTTCATCAAGTACCGCTCCTCGACCAAAACGTCCAAGGCCATCAGCTTTAGTCACGTCACCGGCAGTGTATCCTCAATCTCCTACCGATACACCAACACCAGAGCCAGCATCGGCATCCATCCTCGATCAATCACCGATTGAAATCCCCACCCAAGGGACAGTACATGCGCCACAGGAGTTGGCCACAGCAATAGAAACGACACTAGTATCGGCATCGGCACTAGTACCAGCACCAACTATTCCCCCACATAGGCAAGTTCATCGGCAACCATTGTCGATCCTCAAGACACATCCATGCCATCTACTCTGCCAAGTCCAAGGCGAGAAATCGCTCTAAAGCAGGTAAATAGACTATCCGTTATAAACTCGCAAGACGCAAGTTTTCAACTGACAAACTCTAATTCTTTTCCTTTCAGGCCCAAGACTCTCCCAACAACTTATTCTCCTTCGCTATCAATATACCGGATGATGACGAAGAAGAAGAAAGTTCCGTCCAAACCTCAGATACTATATCGGCAAAGGCAAAATCCAAACTCGAAGCACTGCTGCTTTTACTGCAACAAAGTACACCCCAACTAGTTCAAGATTCTAGTGCAATAAGAACAGCTTTCAAGGCAATCCAAGGTCATCTGCTTGCCGATATTGAAGAAATACTCTTCCAAGCGGCATTTCTTGAGAGTCGGCAGTTACAATATCAAAAGGCTTCACGCCGTATTGCCGATAGAGTTGCTCAAGCAATACTTGAAGAAGAAATGCTCAAATTCAAGCAAACCACTGAAGAAAAGCACAAATACATCGGACGTCTAGAAGCTTCTAGCCTTGAGCTTGAACAAGAAATCACCCGTCTATCGGCACGAAAAGAGGAACTGCTAGCGGAGCTACAGAAAGTCGATGAAACTCTAGATGCGGCCAACCAAAAGAAGGCCCAACTCCCTGATGCCGCTAAAGCTCTTCGACAAGAAAGGGATGTTGATGCTCGTCATGCCCTCTTGTTGAGGAAGAAGATTAAGCCCATCGAGGGTGTTGCCGGTGACGATGCCAAGGGGATAGAAGAAGCGGACCAAATTCGCCTTCGTGCGATCTCATCCATCCAATCCCTGTTGTAATTTGTTGTATCGGCAACTGTGAATTTGACGACCGACCCTCTTGTATTATAACTTTAATGCTTTTTCTATCGATGTTTTTGCATAATAACTTCGTCATCAGTAATTATCTACATATTTCTTTATGCATCCATCCAGATACTAGGATAATATTTCTTCAAATATTTACCATTGATCGCTCTGGAAAATGAGACCCCTTCGAGGGTTTCCAAAATATATGCATTGCCAGGAACAAACTGATTTATCCGAAAAGGACCCTCCCAATTAGGAGACCATTTCCCAAACTTTGAACTTTTAGTCCCAATCGGTAAAATCAATTTCCACACTAAATCACCATCGGCAAACTCTTTCGTTTTTCTCTTCAATGCTGATCAGAGCCCTTAGCCGATGACTTGCTAAATCTTCTAACTCATCCTTCATAAGAACATCATACTCATCGACTGCCAATTGATCTTGAGAAAACAATCACCAAGAACCAGTTTTAATTTCCCAAGGTAGGACAACATCGTGCTCATAAACTAACTGGTACGGTGAAACTTTAGTCGCGCTATGGCATGCCATCCGATACGGCCACAAAGCCTCATTAAGCACTATATGCCACCGTCTAGGGTTCTCTTCAATCTTGCGCTTGACAAGCTTAATGACCCCCTTATTAGTTGCTTCAGCCTGACCATTAGCTTGGGCATAAT